>CAUYLG010068352.1:0-62112 GCA_963573385.1 Cacajao melanocephalus | reverse complement strand
TTTTTGTATTTTTAGTAGAGACGGGGTTTCACCATGTTGGCCAGGATGGTCTCGATCTCTTGACCTTGTGATCCGCCCGCCTCGGCCTCCCAAAGTGCTGGGATTACAGGCGTGAGCCACCACGCCCGGCCAAGAATACTTTTAACCACAAAGAGTAGCTGTTCTCTGGTTACATTATTGCAGAGTAACAATAAACCACACAAAGTAATCTGAAGACTTCTGACAAGCTCCTACACCTTAATATTTTTCCTGACATGCAGGGAAAAAGGAGGAGCTTCTAAGATCTAACCATTCAGCTTTTATCAAAAGTCTATAGGCAGGAACGCAGCTGGTTCCAATCACATTGAACTGAAACAGGAACCAGGGCCAAAGGTGCAGAAGGAAAACTTACTTATAGTAAAGTTAAAAAGCAGTAACTTTTCTTTATAAAAGAAACACATTATGTGACATAAATCAAAACTGTAATGAAAAAATAATTTTCCCTCTAAGAATATAAAATATAAGAGAAGGTTGCAGTAAATAAGAATGAGTATTTTTGATTTATTCAAAGTTTCAATCTAAAACCTCAATGAAATCTACCACCTTTATTACAAGGGGACTGATGGTTCCTGAACAGAAAGAAAGATCAAAAAAGATGGCACCGGACATTGGAGAGGGACCCAAACTGGCTGAGTGTGCAGAAGGTTTGGTCCAATAGATCACTGACAGGCTAAAAGCCACATTTTGTTGAGAAATGACATCAGAACTGTTTAAAGAGTATAAACCTCAATAAGAAAACTAAAGATGGCAAATGAGATTTGAACTCTGTTACTTCAAGTCAATAATGTCTTCATCGGAGAAGGCCGTGAGCTGGAAGGGGCTGCTGCCGGAGACTGGGCTGCCTTCTCTGTCTGCCACAGGGTCCTGGTCAGAGCTGGCCGAGTGGTGGTGCTCCTCGGGGTTGGCTTCGGAAGTAGAAGCACTTTCCAAGGAACCTGATGGGATCCTAGAAGAGACAAGTCACTGTAAGAGGATCTGTGGGAGCACCATGGAAATGGGCCTATTTTTTTCTGGCAATTTCCTGCTCATCTGAGCTCATGAGCTTGGCTTCCCAAATCCCCACTGTTATGTGGCAGAGGTGGGGAAGTGCTGGAATGCCACCCCATCACCTCATGGGGTTGTGAGGATTAAAGGCTGAATGTGTGACACATGGAAGGTGTTTCTGAGGCATTATTTACCTACCTTTCTAAAGTGCAAATCCAGATCATGTCACCCTGCCTAAAACCCTCCCATGGCTGGCCAGGGCCTGAGGATCAGGCTGAAACTCATACTCACAGCCAAAGTTCTGGGACTGGGCCTGTGACCTCTCCAGCCTCCTAGGCCACCCCTGACTCCCTCTGTTTCCTCCAGCTCCTCGGGACCCTCTCAATAGCTACATAATTAATTTGACCAAAATTGGTTTCCACTTCTCAGGAAGTTAATGCATTCCACAAATACTCATTGGCCTGCAAAAGCCCACCTGGCCCAGCCGCTGCCCACTCTTGACCTCACACAGTTCCTGGCTCTGTTCTCTATGCTGAAGCCTGTCCACTCTTTCTCCTGCCTTTTTTTTTTTTTTTCTTCTTTCTTTCTAAAGAAGAATCTCCTGCCTTTTAACTGGCCACGCTAGGCCTGCTTCAGGGCCTTGCCCTGAGGTCCTTGCTATCAGAAGGGCTGTTCCCCTAGCTTCTTATCACTCATTCCAAGCCCAGCCCAATGCTACTTCCTCAAAAAGCTTTCTTTGACCCCTCTCTCGGAATAGACCTTCTACCTGCCAGCCCCATCACTTACTTCTTTTAAATTTCTTTATAGTACTTGTCACTATTTGAAATGATTTTATTTGCTTACTTGTTTACAGGTTTGCTGTCTGTTTTCCTACACTAGAATGCAAAGTCCCTGAGGGCAGGGGCCTTATCAGGTTATGACTTATGAGAGGAGGCTCAGCCTCCCTTGATGTTTGAGACCCTCCCTGCCCCAGGTATGAGCTGGATGGCAATCTTCATTACATATCACCTGCCATGCTGGAATGCAGGAATTGTCTGGACTCCTGTTGGTCTTTGCCACTGGCCTGGGAACCCTTGAAGGAACAGGTGGGGGCTTAGTCTTCTCCATATCTTAACACCCAACTACGTCCCTGGTACTCCAAGAATATGTGTTGAGTGAATGAATGAAGTTTGGACATATGAACCATCACTCTCCACACTGCAGCACGTGTGATGTTGCTTGAAGGACAACAGAGATCTTATAGGACAAATCAGTGTGACTTAACTACTATTCATTGACATGTGATGCTGACCTGCCATTCAGAAAGGCTGGACTGTGTATGTGCTACCAGTACTGCATTACTGCACAGAGACTACCTGTTTCCTTGCAGTCTTACTAAGTGGTTGTGGTTCTTTTTTTGAGACAGGTTCTTGCTCTGTTACCCAGGCTGGAGTACAGTGGCGTGATCATGGCTCACTGCAGCCTTGACCTCCCAGGATGAAGTGATCCTCCCGCCTTAGCCTCCCAAGTAATTGGGACTACAGGCACATGCCACCAGATCCAGCTATTTCATTTTTTTTTTTTTTGCAGAGATGGGTCTTGCTGTGTTGCCGAGGCTGGGGTTGAACTCCTGGGCTCAAGTGACTTTCCCTTCTTAGCCTCCCAAAGTGTTGGGATTACAGGCATGAGCCACCATGTCTAGCCAGCATTTTTATTTTAAAAACTCTCTGTCAATCTGGTGAAAAGCCTCTCTTCCTCTCCCTCTCTCTCTCTCGATGTGTGTGTGTATGTGTGTGTGTGTGTGCGTGTGTGTATGTGTGTATATATATATATACATATATATATATATATTTTTTTTTTTTTTTTGAGACAGAGTCTTGCCGGAGTGCAGAGGCCTGATCTCAGCTCACTGCAGCTTCCACCTCTCAAGTTCAAGTGATTCTTCTGCCTCAACCTCCCAAGTAGCTAGAACCACAGGCATATGCCACCACGCCCAGCTAATTTTTGTATTTTTAGTAGAGACGGTGTTTCACCATGTTAGCCAGCCTGGTCTTGAACTCCTGACCTTGGGTGATCTGCCCACCTCGGCCTTCCAAAGTGCTGGGATTAAAGACGTTGAGCCACCACGCCTGGCCAGGTCTCATATATTTGAATGAGCATTTGACTGCTGGTAAGAGTACCCATTTGTCTAGACCCCTCCCTGGTAGGCCTGAGGCTCTGGGGACCCTCAGAGAGAAGCAGGCTGCCGGCCCTCTGCTGCAGCTGCCAAAGGGGCCACTAGTGGCATCATCAGTCCACAGAAGGGGCCTCCTGGGCAGTGCTGTGACTCACAGGTCCACCACCTCAAGCAGGGGCCTCTCCCTCTCTTTACCTGTCACTGCTAGATGACCTCACCGCCCCTGGTTTGGGGCCTCCTTGGCTTTCTTCTAACCGCTTCCGGGGTTTGGACTTGGCTTTTGGTGTTCCTTCTGACTTGGGTCCACCTTCATCTGAGAGGCCTGGATTGAGAATCATAGGTCAAAGGGTCACTACCACAGGGCTGCCACGGAGACAAAAAATAGCCTTATTTTTTCTTGGTTGGGAACTGGTGCATTGTTGTGCTAGAGTCAGGAAGAAAGATGATTGAACATATATTTTCAAATTATTGGTTTTCTTGTTGGTAGAAGGTTTTTCCTTTCTGATTATAAAGTATACACACATTGCAAAAAAAATTAGAGACTCAAAGAGCCTAATGAGGAGAGATGATCTACAGTCCTACTGCTGGTAACCCTGTAATTCTCCAATTCAGCTGTTCCGTTTTTCAAAAGCTCAGTGGTTTGTAAACAGTGGTGGGGAGATCAAGCTTTGATATGGAAGACTGTGTCAAAAATAGCAATATGTTATTTTAAAAACAGTGGAAGGCACCAACTTCAAAAACCAATGGATTTTGTTAGTGTCAAGGCCTGCCCTGTCAAGTGGCCCGGATCTTTTCCCCTAGTTATTCAGGAAATATTACTGCAGGGCAAGGATGTGCTCAGGCCAACTGTCCTTGCAGTTTTATGTCATGCAGATCCCAATCTAAGTTTTCAAACCACTTTTTACTGGTTTAATACGTCAGTTCCATTTTTTCTTATTTTGTTTCCACAAATCTGAACAGAAAGGTTTCTAACAGTCTAACCTTTTGACATTTTCACACTGATTATCAGGGGTCATATGTTTCTCTGGTATGGCCTCTCATCTTTTTTTTTTTTTAAGACAGGGTGTCACTCTGTCGCCCAGGCTGGAGTGCAGTGGTATGATGGCTCCCTATAGCCTTGATCTCCAGGACTCAAATCGATTTTCTTGCCTCAGTTTCTTGAGTAGCTAGCTGGGACTACAGGCGCATGCCACAATGCCTGGTTAATTTTTAAATATTTTTTGTAGAGACGGGGTTTCACCATGTTACCCAGGCTGGTCTTGAACTCCTGAGCTCAAGTGATCTGCCTGCCTCAGCCACTCCCAAAATGCTGGGATAACAGGTGTGAGCCCGTGCCATCTTTATACTGAGAGAAAAGAGCTCAACAAATATCTTGCAACAATCTATTCTGTTCACAGACCTGCCCCCACTGTCTAGGGCTGGGAGAAGTAATAAGGGAACTGAACACACATGTGTAAAAACATGGTACATTTCCACTTGGGGATATACCAACATAAAATGTTGCCTGAGAACTGTGGGATAGAAATCCTTCGAGACACCTTTGTAGGAAATCATACATATATTGGTACTTTGATTTTTTAAATTATCAGACTAGACATAGTGTTTTATAAACTGCCCATTTCCTCCCTTCACATGGTTTGGGCAGCTTTCCACACCAATAAATACAGATCAACAACATCACTGTTGCTGGCTACACTACAGTTGCTGGCTACACTATATTCCTTGGTATAGATGTATTAGAACTTAGAAATCCCTTCTTAAAAGAAAAGTTTCCTTTTAAACTCACTGGTTTTGAGGACAATTCATACACAAAGATAAAACCAGCTGGTCTGTTCAATGACAGTGGAAACCAGGATGGAAAACCATTACCCAGTAGTTCCCTGCGGGTCCTGCTTGCTATTTCTTTGATCTCCATGCGAGACAGGGATAAGGAGTGCGTGACAGGAATGGCAGCGAGGCCCACACTGATGGGAGTGGGTGGGGTGATGACCTTGGAGACTAAGGGCGACTTTAGAGGTCGCTCGATGCTTCTGCCCACGAGGTTTCTAAGTGGAATCTTGTACAGATTTTTTGATTGAATTTCACCTGAAACGTGATTTCAAAAAGAACATCAGAACTTTAACAAAAGTTCATATTATCTACAAGAGAATCATTTCTTGTTCCTTAACATAGCATGAAGGAAGACTTTATGTCACACACTGATCTCTAATGTCCCACTGGGAGGGCTGGTGGGGAGCACTTATTTGAGGGTGTGTGATAGCTTTGCGTTTTCTAAGAGCATTTTCATGTGTAAGTTAGGTAGAATGCACTCGTGACTGCACGGGAAAAAACACTAGACAAGAAAAGCAAAAAGCTGCCCTGCTTAGGGAATTCTGTGCTTTATCTTAACTGTGTGCAATAAAGACAAATGATGTGGTAAGAATTTATGAAAAGTCCTGTGTTCAAAGAGATGAGGTAACCACAGCAGAGGCCTCTGGGGTTTGTAGGCAAAGCCAGATAGAGTGAAAGACTGCATGTACTGAGGAATGTCTGGGCTTGATGACTTTATTCTTTTAGCTATCAAAACCCACTACTGTTAACAGCCCTGAAGGAAAAATAACTGCTGTTCCAAGTTGGAAACTCTATAGCCTTTAACTCCCTCCTCCCCACTGACATTTTTGTTGTTGTTGAGACAAGGTCTTGTTCTGTGGCCCAGGCTGGAGTGCAATGATGCAATCACGACTCCCTGCAACCTTGACCTCTCAGGCTCAAGTGATCCTACCACCTCAGCCTCCTGAGTAGCTGGGACCACAGATGCATGCCACCACAGCCAGCTAATTTAATTTTAGAGGTGCAATCACAGCTCAATGCAGCCTTGACCTCTGGTGCTCAGGTGATCCTCCCACCTCAGCCTCCCAAGTAGCTGAAACTACAGGCACATGCTACCAGACCCAGCTAGTTCTTGTATTTTTTTTAGAGACAGGGTTTTGCCATGTTGCCTAGCTGGTCTTTAACTCCTTGGCTCAAGCGATCCATCTGCCTCAGCCCACTAAAGTGCTGAGATTACAGGTATGAGCCAGGGTGCCTAGCCTAATTTTTTTTTCTTTTCTTTTTCTTTTACCATGGAGTTTTGTTGTTGTTATCACAGGTTTCTAAAGAACCCAACCAATGCATTCAGATTGCAACATTTCTTTTTTTAATGGCTTTAAATAACTTTTTAAAGCAGTAATCACATGTAGATATTAGACAATGAACTAGAGAAATTAGAGTGGATTAAAAATATTAATAAAACAGTAAAACTTGGACTTCACCTTCCCCCAGGGAAGAAGGAAATACTGGAGTATCTCGGCCCGGGGGTGTCTGAGGAGAATTGCGGGCACTGGCCCCCTTGGAGCTGCTTCCAGATGAGACCTCATTCACAGCTGCAGTTGCTGTGAAGTATATATCCGACTAGAAAGAAAGAGAAAGCATTACCGGACTGCTGGTGTTCTAGGCCTTGCATCCACTGCCGTCACTGCAAACCCTCCAACTGGTCCCATCCTTGAAGCATGCGGTACACCACGGGATGCCAGGGAAGAGATGGAGGGAGCCTTCCAGAGGAAAGCCCAGCGTGGCTACTTACACTCTTCCTGAGTATTCTACCCCCCACCACTTTTCCTCATCTATTTGTTGATCCACAATAGACACTAGTCAGTGTTCCACTACACATATTCTACAATCACAAACACAGCAAACCCTTCCCTAACAGGAATTTCAGGCACCTGGAGTGTTAGAACTGGAAAGATCTTAGGGATTCAGTTAGGCCCATTTGGCAGATGGGGAAATGGATTATTCATTCACTGATTCAGCAGATACTCATGCACACCCACAATGTGCTGGCACTGGTGCTAACAGCAGTAGTGTGCTGGATGTGACTTATGAGATCCAATTTTCAGGAATTTTGCCAACTGGCTATTAAACACACATGATTAAAAATTAAATTATACAAACCTAAATCAACAAAGGCCCTAAATATTCAAATTGAACCATTCCTAATTATTTGATTGCACTTACTATTACATCTGTTCTGGAGTTACTGACACCAACAGTGTCTGTGTAGGGCTTGGGGGAGAGATACTGCACCATGGGAGATAATGTACATCTCCCCAAAAACACCTGCAGTGGCATCACACTAGAAGCTTGAAATCCATCATGGAGGGACTATTTACACCATGGAAACCAGTGAATACTATCAGTTTGATTTCGATTTGTTGTTTTGTTGATTGTCTAGACTTACAGTGACGGAGAAAATATCAGTAATGAACATGGAATGTGGAAGTGTGTTTAGTCTGGTACAGAAGCTGAAAGAAGTTTCAGTTTAATAACTGTGAGTTGTATGAGGGAGAAAAATAGTTTTATAGCAGATCACATATCAGATTAAATGACAATAAACACTGGAACAAAATGAATGGATTGAGATATAACTCCAAGTATAAAATTATGGTTGAACTGCAACTGTCGGTTGGCTATGGATACAAGAGTTCAGCAAATATTAATAAAAGCATTTTTTTTTTTTAAGATGGGGTTTCACCATGATGGCCAGGCTGGTCTTGAACTCCTGACCTCAGGTGATCCACCCACCTCGGCCTCCCAAAGTGCTAGGATTATAGGAGTGAGCCACCATGCCCGGCCAACAAAAGTATTTTGTAAGAACCAATTGGCTAAGTGGATTTTTATGATAAACAACATTGTATATTTATTATTTGTAAATTGTAAGCTATTTACAATCAACAAATGTACACATATATAATACACACATGCACATATGTACACACATATCATACATATATGCACATATGTGCACATACACATGTTTTCCAGAGCACTGGTGGACCGGAGCACTGAGTACACCACTGGTGCTATGACGGGGAGTAAGACAGCACAGCCCCTCCTCTCACAGAACCATCAGTGCAGCAGCAAAGATGAACAAGTAAGCACTCACCCACCACTAAATGTGATGGATGTCAGGACCAGGGAAGGGAACGGGGGACACAGCAGGGGAGCCAGCCCAGTTGGCAGGGCTGGGGAGGACTTTGTGGGGCTGACTCAGGGGAGGGGACTAGAACAAGAACCCCAGATTATGTGCCAGTGACAAAATACATCTTAGAAGGCATCTTTGTTCCTACATCCCTTCGTTTTGCTCTAGCTCTGGGTTATGAGGCATAGATTAGTCAATTAGTCATGTTTCATAGGATATGAATCCAAATTGAGGGCAGAGGGTGGAAAAGGAAGAAAGATTGCAAACTCTGACTTCTCTAGACTCGGACTGTCCTTTGGGGCCACAGTGACATGAATAACTGACCCAGTCTCTGATTGGGCATATCTCTTTTCAACTAAGTACTCCCTAGCTGCCACCAGCACCAAATGACTATTAACAAAACTGAGGAGTGTTTTGAAAGCCCACGGAAATCACATATGAAAACCCAACAAATCAGCCTAGTTTCAGGCTTTCCATCTCATTCTGGCATTTTGACACGTCATCGTCAGCCTAACTTGACAAGAAGTGGCTTCTGTGCTCACCTGAAATCCCACAGTGCTGGGCACCCGCCAAACCACTCAGAGATAAAATCCCAGTCCTACTCACCCTGGAAGCCACCAGCTGCAGTTGCGGCACGACTGCTGTGTGGACCAGGTTCCCATTCACCACCAGGCGGATCTCCATGGAGTCGGTGGTGAAGGCCAGGAGATATGGGAAAGCACAGACTGCAAGGGAATGGGAGTGTTACCTCCCAGCTGCTGGCTTGGTAGCTGCGGATGGGCTGTGATTGTATCATAGTCACGCTCATGCTCACTCCTCTAGAAACTTCCATCTCTCCCATTCCTCTGGCAGCTTCTCTCCCTCCTTCACGTGTGCACGTTGCCCTGATCCTAAGGTAGCCTTGGCTCCCAAGACAGCCTCCCCTCAGTTGCCACACTGTGCCTCCCAGGAGGTATGCACTGTCACCAAGCTCGTTGCTGTTTTCCCCTATGGAAACCCCATTGCCTGATCTTCCAGCAAGGCAGCTCACTTGCCAAAGCCCTGTGAGGAGTCCCTTTTGTTGTCCAGATGCCAGCCTGACATTCTCTCTGCAAGCCCAGGCCATCCTGCCCGGGACGCTTCCCTTTGGTTGCTCTTCAAGGCCCAGCCCTGGTGTCCCTCAATGCTCCTTGCTCCTCCTCTGTGCTCCTCCTGCTGTGTATCTGAGCAGGGGCTGCATCTTATTCCTTACTGGGCCTCACAGTGTCCCTCGGGATCAATGGGTTTGCTGAGTTATTTGTTAAGGACCAGCCCCTGTGCTTGAGATGACTTGCATGTCACACTGGCTTCCAGGTGCTGTGCCCGCCCCGGCTGCCCTGTGGCACACCTCTGTCTTTCTTCCTGGCACTCCGTGTTGTCCCTCCTTTGCACTGGCTCTCTCTGCACTCTCTCCACCAATGAGCTCATCTGCTCTCCTGGCTTTCCTTGTGACTCTGTCTACCACATCTGTGCCTCTAGCCATGACTTTTGAAACTCTCAGCAATGTGGTTCAAAACCTCCCTCTCCTGTCTACCAGATCGAATCTGTCATCAAGCCTGACTGGTTCTCCCAGGATCTTAGGTCGGTCCCTCCTCTCAAAATGCTGTCCTTTGGACCTATAACACATAGTTTTATTGTGAGGACAAAAGAATGAACTAGAACATTCTTGGCACTGATCTGACTTTCAAAAGGCAATGCCCAGTTGTGGATCTTGAATCACAAACACAAAGCATCACAGCTCATGTCCTGACATTTTAGTGGCAGGCAGCTCCTGAGTTTCTGTGAAACATATACTAGTGGTGCTGAAAGCACTGTGCTTCTCCCCCAGGTCCATCATCATTTTGAGGCTGGAGACCTTACTCTTGAATTTTAGGAAAAGGAAAGTGAGGCCCAGAAATGAACTGAGGTACTGAATGATAACCAAGTAATGAAAAATGACATTTAATTGCTGTCAAATGCATACGTGCTTAGAGGCACTGAGAAAAACAAAGAGGAACAGTAGAAGATAATAGTCCCAAAAGGGAAACAAAAATTTAAAAAAAGAAAAAGAAAAAGAACACTCTGAATACTAATCATACGTACATAATTTATGGCAATTTCGCAGTAAGCCAGTTCACTGCTTACATAGGATTGAACAGTTCAGATGTATCATGAAGGGGGAAAGTGTTACGATAAAGATTTTTCTTACCAATTGCACAGGGAGCCTGGTTCCAACAGAACTGGAAATCTGACGCAGAGGGTTGAACCAAAAAAGAGCCACCGTTAAAGGGGCAAACCTTTTTATAGATGCAACTGTCTGCAATGAAAACAACAGCAACTCATTTTTATTAGAGATAACACTTAGATGACTGTAATTAATGAAAGACAGGCAACAAGAATAGTATCCTATCTGCTAGTTCTTTATAAATAGCCAGTATGAATACTGCCATGATGCTGGATACTTAAGGTCAAAGGCATTCTTAGCCAGAATAATATTACTACTACAAATAATAACAGCTGACATTTTGGGAGAATTTACTATGTGCCAGGCACTGAGCTTTAAAGCCATTATCCCATTTAATCTGCAGAACTTCACAAACTAGATACCATTATTACACTCACTTTACAGATGAGAAAATTGAGGTTAGGAGAGGCGAAGTAGTTTGTTCAAAGTCTCACAAGTACCATGTGGGGGAGGCAGGGTTTGAACACAGGTCTGCACGACTGCAGAGCCCGTGTGCTTCATGCCTAAGCCCTACTGTTTCCCACACTTGTCAACACTCAAGAAGGGACACCTGATGGCAGCCCTTGGGTAGAGGATGCCCTCCTGCAAGGCGATCACACCTTCAGCCTCATTCAGGACAAGGGTGGTAGGAGCCAGATACTCCCCTAAACATTTTATTATTATTCCAGAGGACTTGAAGCCATATGCTTGAATCCCCTTGGTGAACCTGAACCAGTACTAGACTAAGACCAGGTTCATTAGATTACATTGTTCCTGGCCTGCCACAAGCTCTAAACACAAGTTCATGTGGTTCAGACCCTCTTAGAGTGAGAAAGTCCATGAAGAAACAAAGGCCCCATTTATTACAGAGGTCCATCACATTTCTAAAATTTAAAAAAATTTTTTTGGAGACAGAATCTTGTTCTTTGATGCAGGCTGGAGTGCAGTGGCACGATCACAGCTGACTGCAGCCTCCCTCTCCCAGGCTCAAGTGATCCTCCTACTTTAGATCCCCCCAGCAAGTAGCTGAGACTACAGATGCACACCACAATGCCCAGCTAATTTTTTCTTTTTTTTTTTTTTAAGTAGAGACAAGGTCTCACTACGTTGCCTAGGCTGGTTTCCAACTCCTGAGCTCAAGCAATCCTCTTGCCTCGGCCTCCCAACCCATCATGTTTTAGCCATGCATTTCTTTTTCAATGAAAGACAGACTGAATTTTTATTATTTATTATTTTTTTGAGATGGAGTCTCACACTGTCACCCAGGCTGGAGTGCAGTGGCACAATCTCGGCTTACTGCAACCTCCGCCTCCCAGGTTCCAGTAATTCTCCTGCCTCAGCCTCCCAAGTAGCTGGGATTATAAGCGCCTGCCACTATGCCCAGCTAATTTTTTTGTATTTTTAGTAGAGACGGAGTTTCACTTTGTTGGCCAGGCTGCTCTCAAACTCCTGACCTCGTGATCTGCCCGCCTCGGCCTCCCAAAGTGCTGGGATTATAGGCATGAGCCACAACGCCCAGCTATTATTTTTTTTAATTTTTGAGACAGAGTCTTGCTCTGTCACCCAGGCTGGAGTGCAGTGGTGCGATCTCGGCTCACTGAAACCTCCACCTCTCAGGTTCAAGTGATTCTCCTGCCTCAGCCTCCCAAGTAGCTGGAATTACAGGTGCCTGATATCATGCCCAGCTAGCTTTTGCATTTTTAGTAGAGATGGAGTTTCTCCATTTGGTCAGGCTGGTCTCGAACTCCTGACCTCAAGTAATCCACCCGCCTCGGCCTTCCAAAGTGCTGGGATTGCAGGTGTGAGCCACCTCGCTCAGCCTGAATTTTTATTAACATCATAAAGAATGAATGTTAATAAACATCTGAATGTCAATTATTGACACACAACAACAGGGATGACTCACAGACATAATACTGAGCAAAAAAAGAAAAGCTAGATATCTGAGTACATACTGCATAATTTCTTTTGTTTAAATGTTTAAAACTGTCTACAGAGGATAGAGGTAAAGATGGTAATGTTACCTCTGAGAAGAGATAATGACATGTGAGATCAATATCTTGGATTCTGCTAATGTATTTTAGTTTACCTGTGTCCCGACCTACAATTTAGAATCACATTTCTAATTAATTTCCAAAAAAAAAAAGGAAAGAAAACATGATATAATTAGCAACCTGATGAATCTGTAGATACAGTTTTGTTGCAATTGGGTCTTGGCTGCATTAGTATGTGTACCATAGGAAAAATAACAAAACCAATTTTATTTAATTATTAAAATTAACAGCTTTTCTGCAGGCACTTTCTCACTAAAAAAAAGTAAAAAGATGAAAAGAAAAAGAAAGCAAAATAACAGCTTTTCTGAGATGATTTTTAGACCACAAAATTCATCCATTTAAAATGCACAAGTCAATGAATTTTCGTATATTTACAGAGTTGTCCAACATCACCACGATCTAATTTTAGAACTCTCATCACCATTTCTTCCCCTAGCCCTGGTCAACCACTTCCTTACTGTGGATTTGCCTTTTCCAGACATTTCATATAAATGGCATCATGCAATACATGGCCTTTTGTGTCTGGCTTCTTGCACCAAGCACAATGTTTTTGAGGCTCATCCATGTGTCAGTGCATCATTCCTTTTTATGGCCAAATAATATTCCATTGTATGGATAGCCTATATTTTGTTGATCTATTTACCATTTGATAGGCATTTGCGTTGTTTCTGTTTTTTGCTATTGTGAATAAAGATGCCATGAACATTCCTGCACAAGAAATGAATATATGTGGACATATATTCATTTCTCTTGTACAGATTGCTGGGTTATATGTAAGTCACGTGATTTTATTTTATTCAGAATGTTATTTACTGTTAAATACTTTGTATCTATAGCTACATCTTTATGAGCTTCATTTTTTTTTCTGTGTTTTGTTGTAGAATATTTGAGGAACAAAGTAGAACACAAAGAAGAAAATTTTAAAAATCATGCAACCCTATGTCCCAGAGAGAAATACTGATAACTTTTTTTTTTTTTTTTTTAAGACAGAGTCTCACTCTGTCACTCACGCTGGAGTGCAGTGCAGTGGCGTGATTTCAGCTCACTGCAACCTCTGCCTCTCCGGTTCTGCCTCTTGGGTTCAAGCAATTCTTCTGCTTCAGCCTCCTGAGTAGCTGGGACTACAGGTGTGCTCTACCATGCCTGGCTAATTTTTGTATTTTTGGTAGAGACGGGGTTTCACCATTTGGCCAGGTTGGTCTTGAACTCCTGACCTCAAGTGATCTACCCACCTTGACCTCCCAAGGCATTGGGATTACAGGTGTGAGCCACCACACCCGGCCTGTACTGATAGTATTTTGTTATTTCTCCTTCAAGTATTTTTATTATGAAATAAACAAGAGAAATATTATAAAGAAAAACAGAATTGAACTTTAAAATGTAATTTGCTTTCTTCACTATATCGTATATTTTCTTTTATGCATTTTTCAAGAACATGAGTTTAACTCACTGTATGGCATTTCAGTATTTGAATGTAAAAAAACATCTTTACCAGTTTCCTCCTGTTTCCATTTAGTTTCCAAAGCTATCTGCTTTATAAATGATGTTGTAACAATCAAGAACTCATTATTCACAGTTTGCTGATTATGTCTCAAAATAATTGCCTGTGAGTACACAGGCTGTGTCAATTTAAAATCACATCCTGCCAACTTCTTCCCCAGAAGGCTGTACCATTTAGACTTCTAGCAGTGTAGAGAGAGGGTGCCTGAATCCATGACTCTGACAGTCTCTGCCAGTGTGAGTGACCAAATCATTTCCATGGTAATTTGGATATTAAAATTCTCAGTGAGGCACAGCTTTTCTCATGCTGTTAAAATAATCAGGAGGCCATTAGAATGAGGTGGTCCCAGTGCTGTGAGTTCCTACACAAGCAAACTGAAACCCAACTCAGGGTAAAAGGTCTTATTCTAGGAGCCAACCAGAAACTGTCAACTAACCTCTAAGCAGGGACTTCTTTCCACTGGAATGATCCAAGTGAAGTTACTGCTCCACTTTAGCCAATCAAATATTTGCTTTGCTTTGCTTTGCTTTTGCATTCACCCTATAAAAGCCTCCCTTTGTTTCCCTCATTGTTGCCTGATTAATAAATCATTGTTGTCTGGGCTTAGGGGCTCACGCCTGTAATCCTAGCACTTTTGGAGTCCAAGGCAGGAAGATCACTTGAGGTCAGGAGTTCGAGACCAACCTGGTCACCATAGTGAAACCCTATCTCTATTAAAAATGCAAAAAATTAGCCTGGGGGGGCCTATAATCCCAGCTATTTGGGAGGCTGAGGTGGGATAATTGCTTGAATTTGGGAGGCAGAGGTTGCAGTGAGCCAAGATCGCCCCACTGCACTCCAGCCTGGGCTACAGAGTGAGACTCAGTCTCAAAAAAAAAAAAATTATATATATATATATATATATACATATATAAATCACCGTCTGTGCAAATAAACTCTTCAAAATTTTAAATGCGTCAAAATTTATTTTTTAACAATGCTTGCTGGGTGAACTGCATTTCTTTTTTTGTGTGAATTATCTACTCATATCCTTTCCTCATATTTTAATGAGTGCTCATGCCTTTATCTTTTTGATATGTAAAATCTCTTTTTATATTAACGATTTTGTTTTTTGAGATAAAGTCATGCTCTGTTGCCCAGGCTGGAGTGCAGTGGCACGATCTCAGCTCATTGCAACCTCTGCCTCCTGGATTAAAGCAATTCTTGTGCCTTAGCCTCCTGAGTAGCTGAGATTACAAGTGTGTGCCACCATGCCCAGCTAAATTTTTGAATTTTTAGTAGAGAATGCGTTTCACCATGTTGGCCTGATTGGTCTTGAACTCCTGACCCCAAATGATCCACCCACTTTGGCCTCTCAAAGTGCTAGGAATACAAACGTGAGCCACTGTGCCTGGCCTATACTAATGATATTGGCCCTTTTGGAAACATCACAGATATAGTCCCCAGTTTGCTATTTCTAATTTTATGGTTCTTTTTGGCATAGAAATTTTGTTTTGTGTATAGAAACCTTTCAAACTCTGTTCATGGCTTCTGCATTTTTTTTTTTTTTTTTGAGATACAGTCTCGCTCTTTTGCCCAGGCTGGATGGGAGTGCAATGGCGTGATCTTCTCCTGCCTCAGTCTCCCAAGTAGCTGGGATTACAGGCACACCCCACCACGCTTGACTAATTTTTGTATTTTTAGCAGAAACGAGGTCTCACTATGTTGGCCAGGCTGGTCTTGAACTCCTGACTTCAAGTGATCTGCCCACCTTAGCCTCCCAAAGTGCTGGGATTACAGGTGTGAGCCACTGCGCCCGGCCAGCTTCTGCTTCAATGTCCTTAGAAAGGCTCACTCCACCTTTAAGACATGGTACGCAGTGGTTCATATTTTCTTTTATAAATTTCAGACACTGACTTTTAAAATTTCACTTTTAATTTATTTAGAGCTAAAAAGAGAGGCAAACTTTTTGCAAAAGTTTGTCCAATTGTCCCAACCTTATTTTTTAAAAAAATTCATCATGTCTTTACAGATTTGAAATGCTACTTTCATCATATACATTCTACATATACTTGAGTTTATTTCTGGACTTTATTCTGTTGTATTGAGTGGCTTGTCTATTCTTGCACCAGCATCATACTGTGTTAATTATTGTAGATTTGCAATAAATTATAATGTTAAAGAAATAATCTTTTAAAAAAGTTTCTGGCAAATCATTCATCTAATCACTCAGCAGATATTTATGGAGTGCCTACTATGTGCCAGGCATAAAGAGAAAAGAATTGGGATTCTGACTGACATCACATTACATTTATTTATTTCATCTGAGTAGAAATATACATCTTTGCAAGATGAAGTCCTCCCATTCAGCAGCATCGTATATTTGTCCATTTGTTCAAACTTTAAATCTACAGTGATGTTGAATTGTCCTTGTCCGCAAATCCAGTAGGGTTGGGACCCTTTTGTGGAGGCTAGTTTTTAAAAAACTTTCCAATATCTTCTATACTTACTGACTCAATCAGGTTTTCTGCCATTTTTTAGGACAATTTTAGGAATTTATTTTCAACTACAAAATTCTTCTTCTTACCTAGATTTCAAAACTTACCATATTTCATTGAATCTAGGATGTCACTGAATAAAAGATGTACAGTTTTTCTGGCAAAAGTAATAAGATACATCATTTAAAATGTCCTGTCAAAAAAAAGAAAGAAAGAAAGAAAGCTGTCCACTATAATTATAAGATGCATGCTAAATTCAGAGATGTTAAAATGTTAAGAGGCCGGTTGCAGTGGCTCATGCCTCTACTTCCAGCACTGTGGGAGGCTGAGGCAGGTAGATAGGGTCAGGAGTTCGAGACCAGCCTGGCTGACATGGTGAAACTCCATCTTTACCAAAAACATAAAAATTAGCCAGGTGTGGTGATGCATGCCCGTAATCCCAGCCTATTGGGAGGCTGAGGCAGGAGAATCGCTTGAACCTAAGAAGCGGGGGTTGCAGTGAGCTAAGATCGCACCACTGTACTCCAGCCTGGGTGACAGAGTGATACTGTCTCAAAAACAAACAAAAAAAAGACGTCATTGTGGGTTACAGTCATCAGAAGGCTTGACTTGGGTGTCCTTCCAAGATGGTGCAATCACATGGTTCTTGGGAGAGGACTTAGTTCCTCACCACAGGGACCTCTCCCCTGGGCTGGGCTGCTTGAGTGTCTTCAGGACATGGCAGCTGGCTTCTCCAGAGTGAGTGACACAAGAAGGAACAATAAGGCAGTCGCAATGCCTTTTTTGACCTAGTCTCAAGTTGCATACCTCCTCTTCTACCATATTCTGTTCGGTAGACAGAAATCACTAAGTCCAGCCTGCATACAAAGGAAGAGGAATGATATCCACCTGTTGAAGGAAGAAGTATCAAAGAACTCGTAGACATATTTTAAAACCTCCACAATAGACATCTGGGTTGTTTTCAGTTTTGGGCTAATACAAATAATGCTGCTATGAATATCTGGATACAAATCTTTGTGGAGACATACATATGCTTTCATTTTTTTTTTTTTTTTTATACGGAGTCTTGCTCTGTCACCCAGGCTGGTGTGCAGTGGTGTGATCTTGGCTCACTGCTCACTCTGCCTCCCAGGTTCAAGGAATTTTTCTGCCTCAGCCTCCTGAGTAGCTAGGATTACAGGTGACCGCCACCACGCCCAGCTAATATTTTTGTATATTTAGTAAAGACAGGGTTTCACCATGGTGGCCACGCTGGTCTCAAGCTCCTGACCTCGTGATCCAACTGCCTTGGCCTCCTAAAGTGCTGGGATTACAGGCGTGAGCCACTGAGCTCGGCCTATGCTTTCATTTCTTTTGCATTCATTCCTAAAAGTAGAACGGCTGGGCCATATGGTGAGTGCATGTTTAACTATTTGAAGAACTGTTTTCCAAAGTGATTATACCAATTTACATTTCCAACGGCCTCACATGAGAGCCATTTTCTTCATATCCTTACCAACACTGATTACGAGCAATTGTTTTCACTTTATCCATTTAACAGATGTGTGGTGGTATCTCATTGTGGTTTTAATTTTTTTTGTGTGTGTGAAGATGGAGTCTCACTATACTGCCCAGGCTAATCTTGAACTCTGGCCTCAAGTGATCCTCCCACCTCAGCCTCCCAAAGTGTTGGGATTACAGGCGTGAGCTACTTTGTCCAACCCTCATTGTGTTTTTAATTTGCATTGCCCTAACAGCTAATGATATTGAACATGTTTTCATGTGCTTATTTACCATCCATAAATCTTCCTTGATGGAATATCTGATCAAGCGTTTTCCCTCTTTTTAATTGGGTTTTCTTATTATTAAGTTTTGAGAGTTCTTTATATTTTCCCTTTACCAGTCCTGTATGAGATACGTGATTTGCAAATACTTTCTCTGTGCCTTGCCTTTTCATTCTCTTGTGTTTTTCAAGGAAGAGAAGTTCTTAGTTCCGATGAAGTTCAATTTATTAATTTATTCTTTTATGTATTATACTTTTGGTGCGCTAAGAAATTGCCAATCCAAGCTCATAAATCTCTTCTACGCTTTCTTGTAGTTTTATTAGGTTTTAGGTTTTTCATGTAGTTTTATGATCCATTTTGAATGAGTTTTTAAATCTTATGTGAGAGGAGTCTTTTCCTTTTTTTTTTTGAGACAGAGTTTCCCTCTTGTTGTCCAGGCTGGAGTACAATGGCACAATCTCGGCTCACTGCAACCTTTGCCTCCTGGGTTCAGGTAATTCTTGTGCCTCTGCCTCCCAAGTAGCTGAGACTGCAGGTGTGCACCACCATGCCCAGCTAATTTTTTGTATTTTTAGTAGACATGGGGTTACACCATGTTGGCCAGACTTAAGTGATCTGCCTACCTCACCTCCCAAAGTGTTGGGGTGTTGGGGTTACAGGTGTGAGCCACTGTGCCCAGCCAGGAGTCTTTTAAACAGCAGCAAAATCCAAGTGGCAGATATTTTCATTCACTCTTCCACCTAGGGGGAGACAGACCATGCCTTATCTCTACAACCTGAAAGACCTCTTTTGTACTTTTAGGCTTTGATGTTCTTTTTTTTAAAGAGACTAGGGTCTCACTATATTGTCCAGGCCAGTCTTGAACTCCTGGCCTCAAGAGATCCTCCCACCTCAGCCACCCAAAGTGGTGGGAACAGGTGTGAACCACCTCACCCAGCCTATTTTATCTTTTTAAAAAGGCTGGGTGGGTGCCCAGTATAACAGGATCTAGGACCAAATCTCTGTGAATTATCTTGAACTCAGCCACTCATTCATAGTACCACTCACACATTTACCCTCTATTCCTATGCTGTTTTGGTTCTTTCCCAGAGCTCATGTAGGCCATCTGATCTCAACCTAACTCACTAAAACATCCACTCTGATGCCTGTACGCTACAGCAATAGCAATACTTGAGGCTTCTTTTCAGTTCTCTAGGAAAGTCCCTGGTTCATTTGGTGGCTCGATCTTACTCACCTTAAAAGTAAAATTCTCTGAGACTTGCAATCTATGGAGTATTTATTCTTTCTTTCCTAGGATTTAGCTTCCCAACACAAAGTGCATTCTTTGCTCTAACCAAGTAGCAAGTTTTGCTTTAGCCTGAATATTTCTTCTCTGGCTTTTGAATGACTTCAGGCTCACAAATTATCTATTAGGTAACACACAACTTTCTATGCATATCCTCAAGGACAGCCTTCAAAATTTAATTCGGCTGTAATTTTGTTCATCACAATCATGTGGTTACAGTCAGATAGGCCCCTGCATCTCCTGGAGTCCACCCTTGAATCCATGCTTCCACACTGGGAAGTACATGCAAATGTTAAAATTCCCAAAAGGCAATCAACACAGAAGGTTCTTTGCAACTGGTACTTCTCTGTATTTTGCATTATCTGGGTATAGTTTAAAGTTTGAAGCAAAGTAGCAGATCTAATAAAAAGCCAATTTTGAACAGCAGCATTTTGTATTTTTGTCTCTTAAATTGGTAAACACATTCTAAAGCCGCTGCAACCAGTCTGTGCAAAAACAACAGTGTGTTGTTCCTTAGTGTGTCTCAACATTCAGAGAAAACATATATTGCACTATGAAGAGCTAAAATTTACAAAGTAGGCCGGGCGAGCTGCCTCACGCCTGTAATCCCAGTACTTTGGGAGGCCAAGGCGGGCGGATGACAAGGTCAGGAGATTGAGATGATGCTGGCTGACCTGGTGAAACCCTGTCTCTACTAAAAATACAAAAAGTTAGCAGGGCATGATGGCATGTGCCTGTAGTCCCAGCTACTCGGGAGGCTGAGGTAGGAGAATTGCTTGAATCTGGCGGGTGGAGGTTGCAGTGAACCAAGATCATGCCATCGCACTCCAGCCTGGGTGACAGAGTGAGACTCTCTCTCAAAATAAAATAAAATAAAATAAAATAAAATAAAATAAAATAAAAAAAAATAAATAAAATAAAATAAAATAAAATAAATAAAATAAAATTTACAAAGTAAGTAGGACCCAGGAAAACTTAAGGGGTCCCAAAGTTCCTACATAATTTCAATTTGCCAGCATAAAAACTACTATTGCCCCCCAAAAATATTGAGTACAAGTCAGATATCATTATGTGGCCCATTGTTTTACAAATGCAAATTAAGAATACACAGTAGACTAAACACATATTAACATTATCTCCTATAGGAAACACTTCTTGTATCCCTAGCCCCACAAACACCCATAACACTCATGGCTTCTTTCTTGGTGCTCTTATTCCCCTACACATCTCTTATAATACTTTGTACCAATTTGTTTATGTTTCAACAATCCTGGAATGGGGATGGGCAAGGACAGTGTCTTCCTTCTTTAAAACAATACCTGACACATTGTACTTCTTTATTTACATATTCTGAATAAATGAGTGAATGCTTTGAATAAAAATAAATAAATAAACGTGAGGTATGGATCAAACCTTTTGGTTAGCCAGGTGTGGTGGCATGCACCTGTAATTCCAGCTACTTGGGAGGCTGAGGCAGGAGAATTGTTTGGACCTGGGAGGCGAAGGTTGCCGTGAGCCAAATTCATGCCACTGTACTTCAGCCTGGGCAACAAGAGATAAACTCCATCTCAAAACAAAACAACAACAACAAAAAGGTTTTTTTTCCTTTTTTTTTTCATATGTCTATCCAATTATTCTGGTATCATTTGTTAAAAAAGACTCTTACTTTGCCATTGAATCGCCTTTACACCTTTGTCAAAAATCAATTTGCCAAATATGTGTAGATCTATTCCTGGATTCTTTCTTCTGTTCAATTGACAAATCTGTTTATGTAATTATATGTGATGACAAAATATATAACACATTATAATTATATATTATGTTATTCACTTGATTAAAATATTTAAAATATCTGTTATGAAATTAAAAATTATGACACTGACAATCTTGAATGAAACCTTATGACACTTATCCTATAATAGCATTTTATATTCTACATAAAATTTGCCTTGAACCAAGGCACAGCTGGTGAGTAAATAGATGGGGAATATATCCCTCCATCTTCAGCCAGCCTTTCCTCAGAACAAGACTGGTGAGCTGCTCCTGTTGTCACCCAATACTGTGACACACACAGCCTGCACCAGCTCCTTCCGGGCTTCC
Organism: Cacajao melanocephalus; assembly: GCA_963573385.1. Classification (NCBI taxonomy): domain Eukaryota; kingdom Metazoa; phylum Chordata; class Mammalia; order Primates; family Pitheciidae; genus Cacajao; species Cacajao melanocephalus. Next base: position 40,537 of record CAUYLG010068352.1, on the reverse strand, counting down.
CACAGAATCAGGGCATGCCTTCCTCTGTCTCCAGGAGTCTCTGGAAGTCACACAGGGATTTCCTTTGTGAAGGAAGGTAGAGGGAGGCAGAGGCTGGCTTGTGGAAGGGAGTCCTGGCCAGGGAAAGTGAGACAGTCACATTAGGGTTTTAGGAAGCTGACTCCAGCAGCAGTGCAGAGGGGAGAGGTGAGTTGCTCTAAGATGGAGCCAGAGTCCAAGAAATTCTGTGCGTTTTACACTGACCAGGTGAGGAGTGACTGGTTCATAAAAGATAGGCCATTTGGAATCAATCTGAGCTGTGTGGGAAGACAGATCGGAGGTGGGGAGTAAAGGCAGGGAGAAGTCCAGCATGCCAACCATTCTCTGGTTTGGCTGATGGGTGGAGGGTGATGCCCTGCACTGGAGTGGGGCATATCAGAGGAGGAGCACATGTGAGGAGGAAAGATCTTGAGTTCAGGGAGGACAGGTTGAGTCCAAGGTGCCCTTGAGCTGCTGAAGTGGGCTGTACAGTAAGGAGTACGACGTGCTGGTGCAGAGTTCAGCAGTGGGTTTAGACTGGAGAGTCTTGGGAGTCAGCAACAGCAAACTGGCAATCAAGCTTGCAGGAGAGAACAAGCATGCCAGATGGAAGGGCGAGGACACGGCCCTCTGGAATGCTGGCCTTAAGGGGTGACTGGAGAAGAGACTGTGAACGGCATAGCACTGAGGCAGCCAGAGAGGCAGAAAGCAAGCAAGAGGATGGGACAGAGCTGGGAGGGAAAGAAGTCTGAAAAGGAGAGTGGACAGCAATGTCAGAAAGGTGGGGACAGAAAAGTCTCCTTGGATAGATCTGCCTCTGATATGGCTCTCTGATACAGGGCACAAGTTTGGCTCAGTCCAGCAAAGTTTATGGACACCAGCACTGTGCCAGCCGGGTGCTGGGGTCCGGGCTAGAGAGCTGGGCCATGGTCTGGCCTTCTGGGTGTTTGTGGTTCAGTGAAGGGGGCTGTCCCTTTCTTTTCTTTTCATGCCGTCTGCTTCCTTGTTCCCTTCTCTCTGGGCAGCACACTTTCAACGGTATCCTGTCATATGGAATCCTGTGCAGTGTAACAGTTCTTTTTTTAAACTCCTGATATTTCCCACTTCTGTGGGAGAGAGGTGTGGAAGCCGGAGCTGCAGATCAAGGCCTGCGCTGCAGGGCAGGAACGGGGGAGGTGACAGTGCCATCGGAAGCTCCAGGAACAAGCACCTCTCCCACCGTGTCGAATCTTTTTGGAAGGTCCTGGCCCATCGGCATTTAGGGACTCCTTTGATGTAACCACTGTGCCTTGTAAAACAGTTATCTTAGTGTCTTATAGTTATATATCTGACAGAATGAATTAAGATAAAAAGCTAACTACAGTCGAGGGAGCCCTTACTTCTGGAGAAAACAAATGCTCCAGACAGGACACCCTGGGGGCCACGGCCACGGCCATCTGTGGCTCTGATGCTCTCAGGTATGGTCAATCCTCCCTCTTCCCACTATGTTCTGATGGTTTCCTTGGATGCAGGGACTTGCTCCAGCAATTCTCTCCCTCTCCCCGGCACTACTCCCCACTTCCCTATTGGAGCTTCCCTCATGGCCTTACAAACTTGCTATTTATCCCACACTTCAGAAAAACAAAAGGCCCATTTGAATGCCCTTCCTGTAGTTATTACACCCTGCCTCTTTTTCCCTTAAAGCAAACGTCTCTGAAGACGCATCTGTGCTCCCAGTCTGTTTTCTCCCATTGCCTCGCAACCCCTGTGAACAAGTGACCCCCTCTGCTTTCCAGAGATGCCTGCTCTTGGCTTCCAAATGACCTCCACCTTGCTGGGTCCAAGGGTCCCTCTCAGACAGGCATCGCCTGCTCTGGCCGGGGCACAGGTGAGGATGTCCCCCTTCCTGTAGGCTCCTGGTAATCTCTGCCTTTCTGGCCCCTCCTCCTCGGTCTACTTTGCTGGCGCCTCTGTCTCTCCCTTCCCCTAGGTAATTTCTTTAGCTTTATGACTTTAAACATAGTTTATATGCTAATGACTCCCAAACAGAGTCAGAGCTTCAGGCAGAGCTCTTTCTTGAATGCCTTGGACTTGAACATTCAGGTCACTGGGCATCTCCACAGGAATACAAGGAAGGCACTGATGGGTCCAGGCTAGACTCTTAAGCTTTGCCTCAAACTTGCTCTTGGGCGAGCTTTCCTCATTCAGGAAGTGGTGTTCTCCATTCTCCCAGCTGCTCAGGCCCCAAACTGCAGTCTTCCTTTTTTTTCCTCTTCCTCTCACATCCCGAATTTGATTCATCAGCGAATTAGCTTGTTTCGTTTTTTTTTGTTGTTGTTGTTGTTTTTAAACTGAACACCATTTAATAAAAAAGAAGTAGTGTAAACAGGAAAGCTACACGAAGACACCATATTGCCATGGAAGGCTGGTGGCTGCTGCTGGAAGCTGAAGGCAGGGGAAGCAGTACATTTGAGGAACGAGTACTGGATCTTGGTTCTTATATTTAACTTTTTTTTTGTTTTTTTTGTTTTTGTTTTGACAGTCTCACTCTGTCACCCATTGGAGTGCAGTGGTGCAATCTCGGCTCACTGCAACCTCCACCTCCTGGGCTCAAGTCATTCTCCTGCCTCAGCCATCCATGTAGCTAAGACTATAGGTGCACACCACCATGCCCGGCTAATTTTTGTATTTTTTGTAGAGACGGGGTTTGACCAGGTTGGTCAGGCTGGTTTTGAACTCCTGACCTCAAATAATCTGCCCGCCTTGGCCTTCGAAAGTGCTGGGATTATAGGTGGGAGCCACCGCACCTGGCCCTTATATTTGAAATGCATTTGGGACCTGACTGCTTCTCAGCACCTCCACTGCTGTAGTTCTGGTCCCACTGCTGTCCTCTCATCAGACAGGCGCAGTCGTCTTCTCCCTGGTCTCCATAACCCTACTCGCTTCAGCAAATTCCCCACAGCAGCCAGAGTGCTCCTCTTCAGCCTTGTGGATCCTGTCTCCCTTGTGTTGAAGCCCCCCATTTGCTCACCAGAATAAGGCTCCCCAAGGCACATGCCTATCAAGCCCCACCGAAATCTGCTCTTCGTTGCTGATCTTACTCTTATCCACTGCTCTCTCTCTCTGCAGAGCATCACTGGTTGCCTTGGGGTCATCTGGCCCATGCCAGGATGTTCCCGTCTCAAGGGCTGCACCCTGGCTGTTGTCTCGGCCTGGAATACTCTTCCATCTGCCTCCCTGCAGGTCTTTTCTCAGCTCTCAGCTTCCTTTTTCACTTTATCTCAATGGCGACCTGCATTCCTCACCCCTGCTAAGCATCATCTCTCTTCTCTGCATTATTTCCCCTCGGCTCTCATCATCATTTAAAATACTAGACATTTTTCTTATCTATCATGTTATTTGTCCAAGCTGTCCCATTTACAATGTAAATTCCTCTGAGGGCAGGGATTTGTGGATATTTTATTCAGTGCTGAAACCTCTAGACACAGTGGGTGCTTAGTAAATATTTGTTGACTGAAGGAACGTGTCTTCTTTTCCCATCCCCACTCAGGAAAGGGAGGGCAGCATTGTGTTTTAAAAGGTCCAGGTCAATACATACATCTTGCCACAATCCTGTCCCACCCTGACTCCCACCAGGGGAGACAAACTGCTGGTGGGTTTGAGTGACAGGAAACCTGAACTCCCTGAGCCAGAGTGTCCTGGGTGGGCAGAAGATGCCTGTGTTTGAGCCTAGGGAGGCCAGGCCAAGCCTTAGCCTATCTCAGGGAGTGGGCTCCCACCTTAGAGAAGGGTCCCACAGGTGTGGAAGAGGAGCTGCTTAGAGGGCCCAGACTGCAGTTCAGGGGCCCCACCCCTGCATTTTTTAACTCAATAAGCACCAAGGACTCCAGTGTGACCCTAGAGAAGTAGAGGGCTCTTTCTCCCAATAATTAACATTGGTGGTCTCTGCCCGTGATGAGGGAGAATCAGACTCAAGGATTTAGAAGACAAGTGATGCATGTTTCTTGAACCCCCAAGCCTGTAAAGCTCATTCACACTCTGTGCTGGTGGCCACAGTGCGGTGTTTTTAAAGCCTAGAATGTTCCTGGCACAGAGAAGGTCCCCCATTCCAGTTACATAGGACAGCCTGAATGGAGGGGCAGGAGGTCAAAGGGCTGGGTTGAGGGAGAGAGTTTTAGGAATGTCACTGCACAGGAAGAAGCTCAAAGTTTCTGGGTGTCACTCCTTTGTCTCCATCCAGCTGGTGGAGAAAAAACATGACAAATACTACTTTTAATTTTAAAATAAATTTATCTGAAGAAAGTCCCTACTGGATGTAAAAAAGTCTATGAAGGGCCAGGTGTGGTGGCTCATGCCTGTAATCCCAGCACTTTGGGAGGCCAAGTGGGAGGATCACGAGGTCTGGAGTTTAAGACCAGCCTGGCCAACATAGTGAAACCCCGTCTCTACTAAAAATACAAAAAATTAGCTGGGTGTAGTGGCAGGCGCCTGTAATCCTAGCTACTTGGTAGGCTGAGGCAGGAGAATTGCTTGAACCCAGGAGGCGGAGGTTGCAGTGAGCCAAGATTGTGCCACTGCACTCCAGCCCTGGAGACAGTGCGAGACTCCGTCTCAAAAAAAAAAAAAAAAAGTCTATGAAGGGCAGGGAGCGGTGGCTCATGCTGTAATCCCAGCACTTTGGGAGGCCGAGGCAGACGGATCACCTGAGGTCAGGAGTTCAAGACCAGCCTGGCCAACACGGTGAAACCCCATCTCTACTAAAAATACAAAAATTGGCTGGGTGTGTTGGTAAGTGGCTGTAATCCCAGCTACTCAGGAGGCTGAGGCCTGAGAATCGCTTGAACCCAGGAGGTGAAGGTTGCAGTGAGCCGAGATGGTGCCACTACACTCCAGCCTTGGCAACAAGAGCAAAACTCCATCTCAAAAAAAAAAAAAAAGTCTATGAAGGTTAAAAAAACTGAGTTCTGAATTAATACTCTGATGATTCTGGAATAAATGGTAGAAAAATAAATTCTTGCTGTGTCATGTCATGTGTTATGGGCTTTACAGGTATCATCCTGTTTAGTCCTCACAACAGCTGCGAGAAGCAGGTTTTGTATTCTTACTATTACTTATCTGGAAGTCAAGACTTAGTGAGGTCACATATGATCGCATCAAAAATGAGGGACACTTATGCGAGCTTTTCTAGTTTTCCTGGCATGATTATCTTTAAAGCAGCATCGGCAAACACAAGAGTTCACCCTTAGCACTGAAATTACTTGCATTAAAGGTGAATGATTACTGGGTGCTAAGGGAATAGCCAAGTTTTATCTTTCTCTTTTTAAACAGTTAAATACTGACCCTGGTAATCAAAATAGTTTAATTACTTATAAAACCTAAAATCAATAGCATATTGAACTATTTATACTATTTTTTCCCCTAAAGTTTACCATGTGAATATATATTTTTTCAAATCACACGTAACTCAAAGTTGTAATCTCCATTATAAAATATTTGCAACTTTAACATATCTGAGACAAAGATTCCTCCATATAAAACTCTGAGTTTAAAAGTTATTTTTGGCCGGGTGCAGTGGCTCATGCCTGTAATCCCAGCACTTTGGGAGGCCGAGGCAGGTGGATAACGAGGTCAAGAGATCGAGGCCATCCTGGCTAACATGATGAAATCCTGTCTCTACTAAAAATATAAAAAATTAGCTGGGCGTACTGGCGTGTGCCCGTAGTCCCAGCTAGTTGGGAGGCTGAGGCAAGACAATCACTTGAACCCAGGAGGCAGAGGTTGCAGTGAGCCGAGATTGTGCCACTGCACTCCAGCCTGGTGACAGAGCAAGACTCTGTCTCAAAAAACAAAAAGGAAAAAAAAGTTCTTTTTAATTTTGCTTTTTTAATACAGAAAAAAACTTCAATGATACAAATCAGTTTGAAATTTTGGGGAGAGCATCATCATTCTGCAGCAGCTTGTTGAAAAGGGGCTTTATTGTACAGGTGTCTGTGATCAAGTCAAGAACATAGACCCAAACAGGCAAATTCCATGTATGCTGCATGTGCAGGAATGAGTTAGAGAAGTGACTTAGATGACTGTAGTGAGAGACAATTGGTTTTATTGGAGTTGTTCACCAGATGTCTCCCAATGTCTTGAGAAAAATAAATATGGAAAACAAAAGCCAGATTCCTGACCCACAGAAATGGGAGGAAGTGGCATGGTTTGGGGAAGACTGAGGCTATGGGAACCTCTGAGGTGGCCAAGGCCTTGACCTTGGGATCTAAAGATACACAGATTACTTTCTGATGTAAAGTGGATCTTTGAAATCAGACACACACTGATCCCATGCTGAGATGAAGTCAGAGCCTGAAGCCAGAAGATGAGCAAGGCCATGGGAAATGGAACTCCCAAGGATGGGCTCCGTGAGTCCAGAGGCTGCAGGAACCATAGCTGATGCAGCAGCTGCTGAGTGAGGAGCCCAGCTTGTTGCAGTTAGCTCTGGCAAGTCTTGCATAGAGCCGATGTCAGCCACATTTGTTTCCATGCCCTCTTTTTGTTTGGGATTAATTCTCCAACTCTAAAAACCCACTCTATCTTTCTGTTCTTAACTTCTCTTCCACCTAAAACCCCTTCCATCCTTTCAAGTGGTTAAAGGGTAAAAAAAATCCAAATCAGTTTTTAAAACATTCTGCCACAAGTTATTCTCATAGATGTCTCAATAAAGCAAAAAGACCACACTTTAGAAAGATGAATTTCTTACAGAAGTGGCTTCTACCACACAGCTCCCCCTCCTTGTCCCCAAAAACCTGGGGATAGAGGTCAGGAGCAGCAGTGGTGGCTTGGCTCCTGGGGTGTGGGAGAGTGGCCTGTTCCTGCTGCCTTGCATGGGGCCCTTCTCATCACATGAGCCATTCATGACCCGCTGTTCTGAGGAGGGCTGCACAGCTCTGTGCATAAAATATCCCCAAGGATCAATTTATTGTTGAAGAGATTTGACCACCTTCTCCTAACTTATTCTCCATAAAGCTCAAATTTTGAAAGATTATGTTTATAAAACAACCTTCTCTACTGATAATTAGCTTTCTTATATTTATTAATCAAAGATTAATTAATCAAAATATCTGACCCAGCATCACTACTCTAAATTGATAAAATCTTAGGCTGAAAAACATGTTTTATGTCTTGTTAGACTGGGCAGCTTTATCCAGAAAAATAGCTTATTCTTTTCTTTTAGCCTTAAAAAGTCCTTTTTATTAAAACATATTATAATATTCGCTTTTGAAATGCTGAAAATCCTTAAAGACCCCATTTGATACCTTTGGTCTGCCCAACACCTACCTGCCACCTAATCCAAACTAGTCCAACTGAGGCCGGATACCCTGGGTTGAGGCTAATTTCAGTAATACCAGAGAAACAGCAAAATGTAGAATAGTAACAGTGGTTAAAATTGTGGGTGCTGGAGTCAAGAGAGCACCAGACGCAAACTCTGCTGCTTAGTAGCTGCAAGACCTTGACAAGGTAGTTCACCTCTCTAGGCCTCAGTTGCCTCGTCTCTAAACTGGGGATAATAACAGAGCCTGCTGCGGGCATTCACTATGAGAATTAAGTAAGACAATGATGACCACAGCATCCCGAGCACATCACCTGGCACACAGTAAGGGCCCCCTAACTGGAAGCCACTGTCATCACTGGAGAATCTTGGAGATAGCACCACAGGCAGCAGTTCTTGTACTGTGTCACCAAGAGGCCTGGTGCACAGTGGGAGACACAAGGAGGAAGGTATTTTTCAGTTGCTTCCTGGAAGGCAATTACGAACCCAGGGATGATACACTGGGTAAATCTAAGGAAAATCTGTTTAAATTGCCCAGAAGAAAACCAGTCCATTTTAGCAAATAAAGATAAAAACACATCCTTAACTTACAGTTGTAACACAATAGCAAACCAGCTTCTCCGTCTTCGTACACATCAATAGCTGCAACAAAATTAACCTGTAATGATAACGGGCAATGGTAGTGTGCAGGCTGGATGCTGACCCTGTGAAAAGACTTTTTCAAGTTGTGAGCATTTGTGGGGGCCGTGGCCCTCTGATGCAGGCGCCATGGGGTCATATCTGCCCCCATGGCACCCACAATGCACATTATAATACATTGGAGGTGTGGAAGAAAGAAAGAAAAGTCTCTCCTTTCTTCTCTGGGACTTTCTCATCATTTTTTCATACCCTTTGAGAAGCTCCACGTCTGGTATATCTCCTCTCTCTATTAAAATGCCTGAGGTTTATATGTTATGTACCAGCTCCTAAAGCGTTTTCACATGAACGGTTCTTTTCACTCTCACATTAACCCAGAAAGTATTAGGTTGGTGCAAAAGTAATTGCAGTTTTTGCCATTATTTCCACAGCCAATGTCTGAACTAAGATTCCGGTTCTCTTCCTATCTTATTGCTCTCGTACCTCTAGTGAGGTATCCTTCTGCCTCCAACAGATAAAGTCTGTGTACCTTAAAATCGCCATGGCCTGTCTTCACACTTCTTTCTCTGTTCTTCATGTCAAGACAGGCAGCATGGTGCAACGAAAAGGGTATCAGAACACCTGGTTCTGTGGTCTGGGGAAAACTCCTCTCTCTGGGCCTCAGTTTCTGCATCTGAGAGGAGGGCATTCAAGGTGATGGCACCCTTGGTCCTTCTCGATTTTCAAAATTCCAGCCCTCTCAGAGCCTCCTGCTCCTTTCACTTCCTCACTTGTATTGTCAACCCTTTTCCTAGAAGCACGGCCTCCCATGCCTCCAGGAAAACCACCCTCTGAGCTCAGCCAAGATCTCCTTCTCCCCAACCGAAGGCCTTGGGCACTGCTCATCTCTCCATCCTGCCTTCTGTAGCCTCTGACGGGTGACATCTCCTGCCCCTGGCCTCTCTCCCACCTCAGATTATTCTTCAATTTCTTGGCTCTTCTCTCCTTAGTAAAACCCTACTTCTAGAGCTCACATTTTGCTTTGCACTCAAAACCCTAAATCCACAGACTCAGGCACACAGTTCTCCTCAGGGCTGCAGCCCTTAGTCTCTGTCGTTTGTTCTTAGATGCAACTGATTCCACATCCAAGTCATTAAAAGCAGGAAGTAGTGGGTCAGGGGTGGGGCCCTGGAGGGGCACAGACTAGGCAGACAGATGGGAGATCGAGCCCGGTCTAGGCCACTTACTGCCTCTGTGGCATGTGGCAAATGGCTTAGCCTCTGGCCTTAGGTCTTCGTCTGCAAAGCAGGCATAATGGGAACACTGACCTTGCTGGGTTGTAATGGGAATTCAGTGAGACAAGGCAGAGATTTTAGCATAGGGCCTCACACATGATGAGCACTCAATAAAGGCTATTGCTTTATCTCCTACAAAACCAGCTTTCCTTGTAACCTCCTCCTTTTTGTTAGCAGAACTATTCTCAAAGTCTCAGGGCCACCTCCAACCCAAGTCCAGCAGCAGCCTCTTCACAGTCTCCCAGATGTCTTTTTTGGGTCCCTATTGCTGTTCCAGGCTAGGCCCTGACCTCTTCACAGGAGCACCATGTTATGGGCTCCTGCCAGCCCCTCCGTCCATACTGTGCTCCTCCCACTGACCCTGCGCTGGCTGACCCTCCTCTTCACTGCTGTCACCAGAACACAGCCTTCACCTCTAAATGGTCTCATTATGGTGCCAAGGCCCTAATTGGCCACCCTCAGCCAGTGCCGCTACCTGGGGTTGGGTGGCTTTTCCAATGGAACCCCTGGCTCTCTCCCATTATCTGACACTGTACTCGGTGCCATTATGATACAGAAAAGAATAAGGTGAGGTTACACCCTTTAAGAAAAAAATCAGAAACATAAGTACATAAAACAAGGTATAATGGGGCAAATGCCTCAACCAAAAGTTGTGGGAGCTCAGCAGGGAGTGACAGTGAGGACCAGTGGCCAAGAGCTCCAGCACTGGCATTGGAGAGACTTGGGGGCTGTCAAATCTGAAATAATCCCCATTGCTCCTATCATGCCTTGTGTTTTAGGCTCTCTGCAGAGCATGCCTCATCCTCTGGTGCCTCTTGTCTGTCTGTCCCCTGTGGCTCCCCTCCCCATGAGATCTAAGGCTCAGATGCAAAGGCCTGTCAGTGCTGCTCACTGCTATCCCCTCAGCATCCAGATCAGGGCCTGGTGGGTGGCAGGGACAGAATAAACTAATCAGGTGGATAAGTGAATAAACGAAATCCCAGCTCCATCACTTCGGAGGCGTGTGTACTCATGTCAGTTGTTTCCCGTCTTGGACCTTCAGTTTCTTCATTTGTAAGTTGGTAGAAAATAAGAATATCTACCCCTACTGGCTTGAGGACTCCAGGAGGTAACTTATCTAAGCACCTAGCACAGGGCCTGGAGCTTGGTAAATGCTCAGTCAATGTTGGCTGATATCATTATTTAGATAAGGAGCCAGCACCAATGGATATATTACATGAAGGACAGTCATTGAGTCCCCTCTGACCCCAGAAAGGAGCCTTTCTGGCCCCACCACTTTGACTTAGAATCACTTCCTCCTCAGATACCCCTGTACGTGCCAGTTTTACTTCACTATCTCAGCTACAGGCTTAGTGCTGCAGCATGTCTGCTCTGCCAGACTAGGAGCTTCTCCACTGGAGGGGCCAAATGCTGCTACCAGCTTTGTGGCTGAACCTGCCATCCCCACCAGCCATGGTAGCATGGTGTCTGGAGTCAGCCAGGTGGGGTCCAAGTCCTGCCTCTGCCACTTACTAGCTGTGTGCTCTGGGGTAAATAAGTGACTTCTTCTTTCTGACTTCAGTTTCTTTTGGAGAAAATGGGCTGGGTGTGGTAGCTTACACCTGTAATTCCAGCACTTTGGGAGGCTGAGGCGGGCAGATCATATGAGGTCAGGAGTTCGAGACAAGCCTGGCCAACATGGTGAAACTCCACCTCTAATAAAAATGCAAAAAAAAAAAAAAAAAAAAATTAGCCAGGCGTGGTGGTAGGTGCCGGTAATCCCAGCTACTTGCGAGGCTGAGGTGGGAGAATCGCTTGAACCCGGGAGGCGGAGGTTGCAGTGAGCCAAGATTGTGCCATTGCACTCCAGCCTGCAGAACAAGAGCAAAACCCCATCTAAAAAAAAAAAAGAGAAATGAAAAGCCCCCTGAGACATAATGCTTATGACATGCTCTGACCCAGGGCCTGGTACACAGAGGTGGCCATTCAATGGTGGCTACAATTATTATAACTATAGGAGGGTTGACTGCAGTGGGAAAAGTGGAACTAGACAGCCTTTTAGTTTAGAGATAAGGCCTGCCTGTGTGTTTAGGGTGGGGTGGGGTGGGGTGGGGGAGGGTGGCAGTGGTGACAGGTGTGGAGGAAGTTCAGGCAGCTTTTTAGACCAAGATCTATAAACAATGACCACAGATACCAGGGGGGTACTTGGCATCAAGTAAGTCTACTAAGGGGCTCCAGCGCTGTGCTGACAGGCAGACAAATGTGGCAATACTCAGAGAGTTGGGCTGCAGGGCAGGTGGTGGCAGGCTTCAGCCCCAGGGGCAGGATTCAGGAACAGGCTTGGATTTAACCACTTCCTCCCTAGACATGCCACAGCACTTTACTGTTCAGATCTTTATTAACACTTATTACAATGAGACCTATTTTATGCTTTGATATAGGTGTCTGTCTCCACCTGGGGGGAGGGCCTGATGGGGTTCTTGCTCCTAGAGATCCTGATATGGTAGGTCTGGTGTAGGACATAGGCATTAAATTTATGTAAGTTTGATTAAAAATAGGTAGTCTGGCTGGGCATGGTGGCTCACACCTGTAATTCCAGTGCTTTGGTAGGCCAAGGAGGGAGAACTGTTTGAGGCTAGTAGTTGGAGGCTGACTGCAGTCTTGAACCATGATTGAACCACTGCACTCCAGCCTGGGACAGAGCTAGACCCTGTCGCTCTCTCTTAAAAAAAAAGTAATATGTGTAGTTCATTTTATTGACATTTTAAAATAACAAATAATATATGGTGATTGTAAAAATTCAAAACACAAACTTGTAACAAGTAAAATGGGAACTATACCTCCCCTAGCTCGTTCTGCCTTCAGCCTTCCCTTGTGGTTCTGGGCTCAGCCCCCAGCTGAGAACCACTGGGTTCTGGGCAGATATCAAGATGAGGACCTGAGCCCTCTCATGAACCAGGAACCCAGATCCCATGACCATGCCTGTAGTTCCTCCCAGAGGAGCACTTGGTTTTGGGAACGAGGCCAGTGCTGGTGGCTAGAGCAGCAGTAGTGGGTCACAGCAGTCCCATTGGTACAGTGAACTTGACAATGACTTTCAGAATGTTGCTTTAGTGCTTCTTAAACATTTCCTTTCTTGAGCTAGGACTGTCATAGAACCAGGGGTGGGTAGAAGCCTGAAATAGGGATCAAATGGTCCTGGCTAAGAGAAGAGGAATGGGAGCAGGAAGCGACGACTGCCCAGTTAACACTGGTGCCCGCACAGGCAGGCAGGCAGTGAGTGTAGACAGAATGGAAATGAAATTCCAATGACCCAGGCTGGGTCAGCCTCTCTCTCCTGTCCTCACTGCCCTGGGTGCTGAGCTGCAGGGATATCTAGGTAAAAAGCTAGTCCTGTTCCCACAAGGCCTATTTCTAACCAGCTATTAGAAAACATACAGCTCATTATCTTTTTCATTTTCTTAGAGCTCATCTCCGCAATCAGACAGTATACTCCTTGCAAAGATGACTGAGTGCATCTGAGTGAGCCCATGTGCCTGCTGGCAGCCATGTGGCTGCCATTTTACCACGGGACAACCGTGCACACTGCTCTCAGAGCCAGATACCAGGGAAGGTTTTTTTTCTTAAAATTTTTTTTTCTCTTAGGAAAAAGCTTTGTATATTTGTCTTTTAAAAAGGACAGAAAACTTGAGACTCATTCCTGACAGCCATCCAAAAAACAAAACACAGACGTCATCAAAGAAAATGGTTTTTAACCCAATTTATCCAGGGTCTTTACAAATCATAGGGAAAAAAAGAAGGCATTAAATATAAGTAAAAACCATAACATAAAAGAAATTTAATAAAATCATTTTTTTCTCTACAGCTACAGTGATAAGTAAACTGCACAATTTTCAGCCACTTAAGCATGATTTATTTTAAACTAGAACTTCTCAGAAAGTTTCTCTGAAATGAGGTGAGGACTTTTCCACTTGCAAAAGCTGACAAAGTCTTAGGAAACTAGTGGAAAAGGACTGATTGAACAAAGACCTGCCTCCCCATGGCTTTTCTGCTTTGTTTGGCTGCTCACACAGAGTTTTGAGAAGAAGGGGGTGAGAACTTTTAAAGGACAAACCAGGGCACCTGCTCCTCAGAAGCCAGTGGGCAGGAAGACATGCTGGTTCAGGGATGCCCAGGCAGCGGGGGAGCGGGCGGCATTCCTCCCAACTTTAAATTAAGAAGTTGCAGGATCCACTCCTTCTCCTAGTTCTATATTATAGTATCACCTGGGGGGAGACTTAAAAAATCTTGGTTCCCAAGTACCATACACCCCCAGATTCTGATACAATTGGCCTGGCCTGGGGTCAGACACAGACCTTTTTAAAGCTCCCCATGGGATGACAGCCAGGGTTGCAAAGTAATGAAATAGACTAGGGATTCCCAACTCGGCTAAATATAAAATTATCTGGGGACCATGTAAACATTCCCAAACCCATGCCACACCCCAGACCCAGGAAATCCCTGGAGGAGGAACACAGGCAGTGGTAGCTTTTCAAACTCCTCAGCTGACTCCAATTGCAGACAAGTCTGGCCACCACCAATATAGATAAGAGAAATGATAGACTATTCTGTGGTCAATAACAGCTGAAGACAAGAAGGTCTCCTAATTACATCTAGATTTTTCTATTTCTGAGTGTTCTTTTTCTTAAAATCTTGTTCTAATTAGGTCTTAAGTCTTGCTAAAACAGTAATTAGCAATATCAAAGAATATTTACATGGAGCATATTTATAACTAACACAAGTCATAAAGCATAATTGGAGGAATTCCGCAGTCTCTTTGATTTAGCTGAACAGGACTAGGGGTAGCCTATGGGTCTGGAAGCCCTCATTAGGAACTACACTCTCCCTGGCGCTGACAACCCTATTCTGTGGTCTCCTCAGTACCTAAGCTAGAACACTGGCTTGCACTACATGATGCAAACCTCAAGTGGCCCACTGACAGCAGGCCTTGTCCTGCCTCACAGTGCCACATGGCTGAAGAGCTCTGTGATCTGCTGATGGCAGTGTCAGTGTTGAACGCTCTCCAGCGACAGGCTGCCAGGCCTCAGAGTGGTGAGTGCTCATCACCATCCAGTGAGTGCCAAGGTTCAAACCCCCACGGTCACCTTTAGAACATGAGCACAGTTTTGGGTGGCCTTAGATTTTGTGCCACACTAGGACATCCTTGTTCTCTGTGCATCAGGCCAGGGTGTAGACTCTCAGGGGATGTCTGCTTGCTCACTCTCTCCTTTCCTAGTGGGCTTTTAAGGGGTAGGGAGGGTGCTGTACCCACTCTAGCCACCCAGTCCCCAAGATGAGAGTCTGCAGGACCTCAGAGGGCAAGCTTATTCCCCAAGGGCCCTCCCAGGACAAATCATCTAACAAATGCTCTCATTTATTTTGTTATTATATTCAGCCTTTTGACTCTCCATGTCCTTTTTTTTTTTTTTAATTTTAAATAGAAACAGGGTCTTGCCATGTTGCCCAGACTGGTCTTGAACTCCTGGGCTCAGGCAATCCTCCCATCTTGGCCTCCCAAAGTGCTGGGATTACAGGCGTGAGCCATTGCGTCCGACCTGTTCATGTCTCTTTTATTCAGAAAGATGGAGTGGCAAGGAAAGATCTGAAAGCTAAACAGGGCAAATGGGACAGTCACATGATAACAGATGGAGTCATTCTGACCTATAAAAATGGCAACTTCACATGGCTCAGTCTAAATAGTGAATCACATAATACTGATGTGATGAATAGTACATAATTTTAAAGAAATCCAAATCATGGCATCTCAAGGTTAGAAGACATAATGATGATTAGTCTTCTCTGATTCCCACTTGTCCCCACAACCGTTGGCTTACCCTGCTGGCCTCCACGTGGTGCAGCCTGAAGGCTTCTCCTGTACTCTCATTCACCACATCAAATTGGTGTCGATAAGCCACACAGATGAGATTGTCACTCTCTTCAGTTGGCCCATCCACTAAGGTCATCACCACGGGAGAGTCAGACAGACAGATTTCCTGTGTGGTTGTTGAAGATGCAAGAGACAGGGGTTAGAACAGAGCAGTCAGCTCCATGCTAAGCCCCACTGCCCATCCCCTCCTTTCAGAGAGGGCACCCTCTCCAGGCTCCTGCAGAGCCTTGTGCTACAGAGAAGAAGGGACAAGAGAGAAGTGCCAGGGGTCACATCAGACATCTCCTTCCCATAACCTGTCCTCAAAAGACTCAGGCCTCTGTCTACTGAAAAGGATCAAGACCAGGAAACAGTTTTACAAAATGGATTCAATAGTATGGTCTGCTTTATCCCTTACATAGTCTGGTCCTGTCTTGGGATTCAGTAATAGTATCAATAATTGCTAACTAATCTATTTGTGTATTTAACATGTGCTAGGCACTGTTCTTGTTGAATCCTCATAATAAGCTCGTAAGGTAGGTACAGCTACTATTCTGTCTTACAGATGAGGAAACTGAAGCTCAAAAGTCAATCACAAAGTTTACACAGGGTAGAGCCAAGATATAAACTCAGGAGATCTAATTTCAGTGTTCATACTACATAAATGTATATGCTGCATGTAAATCTTCATTAAAATAGCCAATCACTGTATCCAGAAAGCTAACATCTAATTAGAGCAAGATTTTACATGTTTTAACTTAATTGTCATGTTGCTCAGTCCCCTGAAGTTGAACATTAGCAGAACTCGATAGGCATAATTCAAAAGGCTTTAACTCTAGGCAAAAATAATTCTCAGTTCACCAGTAGAAATACTCCATCTTAGTGGCCAGTGTTATAGTCTATACCTTAATGTATCCTAGTCTTTAAAAGAGATGGTGACATCAGTGAGGGAACTTGACCCTGGAGGTTTGTCTCACAAGGCTCTCCTTCAGTCTCCCAGCAAATCCTGCTGACTGAGGCAAGCAGGACAGCATTGCCCACTGCTTCTTCTCATTTCTCCTGCTACGAAAGCCACCAACCTTTCTTGCCAGGATCCTGCACTAGTCTCTTAGCAGGCCTTCTTATTTCCACCCTTGGTCTCCTAAGCTCCCCTCTACCCAGGAGCCAGAACAATCTTTTTAAAATGTACCAATTTTCTGCTTTAAACCTTCTAATGGTTTCCCATCTCACTCAGAGTCAAGGCCAAAGTCCTTGCAATGGCCTGAGGGCTCAAGAGTATATTTCCCAGCTCTCTCTGACCTACCTGCCTTGTTCCCTCTGCTCTTGACTATGCCTTCAATAGGGCCTCAGGGCTCTTTACTGGCTACTCCCTCTGCCTAGAATATCCTTTCCCTAGATATCCTCATCACTCACTCCTATACTTCTTTTGGGTCTCTGCTCAGAGGTAACCAACCTATTCAGAGAGGGTTTCCTGGGACATTCTAAAACAGAATCTCCCAACTCCCTGCTCCATTATCCTTTGTTCCCTGGCACTCCTATATGTTTAATTTTAGTACTTCTTTCTGCCAGCCATCATAGATTTTATTTGCTTATTTCTGTTAACTTTCAACTGGAAAGCAATACCCATGACCTTGTTTTGGTCATTGCTGTGTCCTTTGTACCTAGATAGCACCTATAGATGTTCACTGGAATGAATAAGCTTTAGCTTTAGTCTTCTGGGGGAAACAAGGGCACCAGAGGTAAGGGTTTCCCTAGTTGGCTACTAAACAGTGGGACAACCTCAGTGCATAACAACAAACTCTGGGTTGAAGGAGAGAGTCTGCCTGATGACACCTAGGCTGAGAGATAAATGATTTAAACAGCAAACCTACCCTTATGTACTGGAATTCTTCAACAGGTGACTCAGACAGGGGAGATAACAATGAGGTGCTGGTGACCCCGCTGGGCTTGTTGTGTTTCCTTGTGATCAGAAGCAGTTTATTCCTAATTGCAACCACAATCCTCAGCTCTCTGCTGTGATGAGTGTTAACAGCATACAGGTGGCAGCCTGGGAGGAGAAAGAAATAATGCCCTACACATGACATGCAGGTGTGGAAGTCCCCAGGCCTTGACAATCTGGCAATACCTAAGAACCCTGGAAATTAAGCATAACTTAGTGAATAGACTGAGAATGTTTCTGACATCAGGAAAAACGGAGACTAGATATTAAAATTAGGTTGAATTACAGGAAAATTAAGAAAGTCCTATTCCTGGCCAGGTGCAGTGGTTCATGCCTGTAATCCCAGCACTTTGGGAGGCCTAGGTGGGTGGATCACCTGAGGTCAGGAGTTCGAGACCAGCCTGGCCAACATGGTGGAACCCCATCTCTACTGAAAATACAAAAATTAGCAGGGCATGGTGGCGCACACCTGTAATCAAAGCTACTTAGGAGGCTGAGGCAGGAGAATCGCTTGAACCCAGGAGGCAGAGGTCACAGTGAGCCGAGATTGTGCCACTGCACTCCAGCCTGAGTGACAAGAGTGAGACTCTGCCAAGAAAGAAAGAAGAAAGAAAGAAAAGAAAGAAAAGAAAGAAAGAAGGAAAGAAAGAAAAGAAAGAAGGAAAGAAAGAAAAGAAAGAAGGAAAGAAAGAAAGAAGGAAAGAAAGTCCTATTCCCTATATTCTAGATTTGTGGGCTTAACTTTATACATACTAAATGATATCAATTAAAGTAATCAGAGCTCCAGGATCCAAAGTCTAAACATTTCTTCACTAACAGATTTGCTAATAGAGTTTATTGCATCTCTAGAACCTGTTATGGAAGGCCTAGAATTTCTTCTAGTAGTGTTTTTCTAGCTTTCAAGCTCCTTATGTAGTGATGCTATTTTGTGATGTTTCCAAACAAAAAAACAAACCAACAAGATCTCCCAAGATATGAAGACACAAGTCACCTTTTGTTTTCTCCAACTTGTTTTCTCTGCAGTCAGATCTGCTCTTCCCAGCCTGTTTCCCCTCCAGGCCCTTTTGCAGAGCACTTAGCCTGAAGACAAAGAGGCGAGCATCTTTTCCTGGTGACATAAAAAAGTCGGAGGAGGAGATTAAATGGAAAAGTAAGGTGACCTGGAAGGCCTCCAAGGGCAAGCTGTGTAGGAAAACTAGGATTGGAGGTGTTCTGGAATTCAAGAGGCACCCCACACCACTTTACCTGACAATGCAATTACGTATGCACCCCTTTTCCCCCATGGCTCCCCTCCCCAGAGAACAAAGGGGCCGCTGAGGGATCCCAAGCACTGGGCATCAGGAAAAGAAGCAGCTGGTAGAGCCTATGCATTCAGACCCCGGTGACCTGTGGGGTGGGCCGCAGAAGGCAACTGTGTTCCTTCCTCCACAGCATGCCACTGGGCAGGGGATACCACCTTTGTCTGCTCTAAGAACCAGAAGGTCCAGGGTCTCGAGCACATGCATCTGCTTCACTGGCAGAGTTCTGTCAAACACGGGCACTGATGGAAGGTCATCTGGAAAAGGAAACCTGGTTACCCATCACTGCAACTCAGCCCACACATTCTAGAACCCATGAAACATGCCTATGGGTAGTTTTGAACCCCAGTTCTCTCTAGGTAAGGAAGGAAGTCAGCTTCTAGGGCTTTCATAAACTCTATGCAATGTGTTCAAGCACTATTCTCCTCCTAGCTCAGGAAGAAGTGCTGATGCTTTCTTCTCACAGGGAATTCTATATCCCGAACTCTATATAGGGGACATAGCAGCAGAGGCATGAAAACTCTATTTCATGTTCATCAAACAAAAAGCAACATCTCTCAACACCAATTTTTACTGGGCTTGTACCAAAGGTCTGAATACCAGGTTAAAAAAAAGCAGCCATTTCTCTCAAGTATTTTCTTATTTTTATGTAATATTTGAAATTGTATATCATATTGTATATTTCTCAAGAAAGCAAAATTAAAATTTCCCTTTGGATTTAAGATAAATACTAAAATACTCTACCCTAACACGTCCTGTGTTTGTATCAATAGTAGTTTGCCTATACATTTTCAGATTTTTTCCCAAAGGAATAGGAAATCTCCTTTTTAGATAAAAACATAAAGAGAAATATCAATTAAATTGCCAAAATAGCAGGAAAAACGAATTGAAGTGGGAATGCTCAGGGAAATCTCCGGTAAATGGATAAAGACATTGCACTTCCACACAGGATTTGTTGTTGGGGTTACTTACTGGGATCTAAGTTGCTAACAATTACTTTGCTCCTGGGGGACCAAGGATACGGGGGTCTAAAAGAATTACTAAGGCTGTTCCATTCAGTTCCGTAAGCAAAAGGGTCTGTTCTGAGATGGATGGCAGCATCAAGGGAAGGCAGAGGTGTCCAGGATGGTCGAGACATTTGGGGCAGAAGTGGCCAGCTCATTCTTCACCTGCATTTATTCTGCAAATGCTTTGTTGTGGGGTTGGGTTTGTTTAACTATAATTTAGGAGAACAAGGGGCCCTGAGGATGTTTCCTTTTCCAGAAATCTAAGTGTGGTTGGGAGTTCATCCCTTCCTGGATGGTATGGAGGAGGGAGCAAAGCTTTCACCCTCAGGATTAACAACCACCTCCTAGTGGGGAGAGGAGCTCCCACTCCTGCCAGCCTGTGAGGCCTCAGATTTGTCAGAGCACAGACTAAGCTGAGCTTAGTATTACACCTAGGGCTTGTCTCTTATTCCTCTCAATCATTGGGGCAAATGTAAATTTTGATAGCTCATCAACCACTTTTCTTCCTCCTCTACCCTGGGCTTCCACAAAATGGAACTGATTCTCAGGGTCTTTGTACTTCCGCTGGGGCAGACTTAATTTTTCAAAACACAGTATGATCCCTTTAATATTCATCATCATAGTTGGCTAAATAACTATGATTATTTCATTTTGTGGGAGAATAGCAGTCACAGCAAGGACAGGTAACACACACTAAGAGCTTTCTACATGCCAGACCCTAATGCTTAGGGTTTCATATGTTTAACTGAAATGTCCCAATGATCCTATTAGGTAGGAACTTGTGATATTCCCACTGAACAAAGGAGGAGCCTGGGGCTTGGTGTTAATAACTTGTCTGAGGTCACACCTCCAGCATGTGGAGCCCAAGCCTGTGCAAGGACAAAGCCATGCTCTTCACCAGTTGGAGCATAAAATGGGACGTTGGAGCAGCCCCACATCCCCGTGGATAGAGATGCGACCACAGCAGCAACAGCACTGCAACGAATTAATCAATGACAGGGACCCTTCATTTTACATAGAAACAGAGGTATATACTGTGTAGCTCCCGAGCTGTGTACAGAGTGAATTAGCACTTATTCTCCATCCAGTCTTTCTCAGATGGCTGAACAGGTTTGTGTACAACACAAGAAGGAAGAGGAGGCAAGGATCTGACAGTGACAGGTGGATTTAATGACTGATTGATAACAATGTTTTCTTTCCTGTAATCCCTTTATGAAGAACAGTGTTTTAGAATCAGCTTTCCTATTACTGCAAAACCAAAACACATGGTGAGAGCATATTTAATCAGTATTTAGTTTCCTTTCAAAGTAGGTTTTGCTAACTTAGGATACAAAAGGTCTTGATTTTTAATAATGACCTTGAAAGGAGTAGACTCTCAAGGGATACACCTAATGAAATTAAGCAAAGGCTAATGGGTTAGAGCGGAACTCAGCCTGAAACAAAATGGATGGATTCACTCATGGAAACAGTTCATAATATAATAAAGTGTAGACAAGAAAAAGGTAAACAAAGAAATAACAAGAATTGTGGCTTAAAAGCACAAGAAATACAAAGAAGGCCCTGAAGGTTATTCTTTTTTTAAAAGCAAAAACGAACAGAAGCATCATTGTATAATAAGGACATGAGAAAACTAATTTGAATCATAACTCTAAGCCAGTGGTGGGTGTAAACAGCTACACCCACCATCCTGTCGAAGATGACTTCCTTCAAATTTGGAAGAAAAGAATTTCCTGGCAAATCACAATACTCCTTATATCTGACATTTCCATTAAATTTTGGATCCTGAAACAAAATTTCAGAAATAAAAATTTCAGAAAGGAACTTGGTAATCTTGGTTTGGATTTTGCATTTAAAAAAATAGAGGCAACTTAAATAGAATCTTTTGGTTTTAGGCAAGCTTACAAATAGTCATTATGAAGCATACTTTCTCTTTTCCAAAAAGGCGAAAGGGAAGGACTGAACATTCTTTAAATCACAAAATTTTTCATAATTATTTGCCCAGGACTATATTTTTGGAAATCTGTGTTAGAGACATTGGTAGAGTTTAATATAATGTAGTTGGTTTAGTGGAAAGAGCCCTGGGCTAACAATCACATCTGGGTACTAGTTCCAGATGTGCCACTAACCAGTTGTGTGATCTTGGGTAATTCACATCATTTCTTTAGGCATCAGTTTCTTCATCAATGAAACTAACAGACTGCACTAAACCACTAAAGTCTTTTTTTTTTTTTTTTTGAGAAGGAGTCTCTCCTGGTAAATCTGCAAGGAAAAAAAAAAAAAGAGACAGAGTCTTGCTCTGTCACCCAGGCTGGGGTACAGTGGCGCAATCTCGGCTCACTGCAACCTCTACCTCCTAAATTCAAGAGATTTTTCTGCCTCAGCCTGCTGCGTAGCTGGGATTACAGGTGTGTGCCACCATGCCCGACTAATTTTTGTATTTTCAGTAGAGATGGGGTTTCACCCTGTTGGTCAGGCTGGTCTTGAACTCCGGACCTCGTGATCTGCTCACCTTGGCCTCCCAAAGTGCTGGGATTACAGGCATGAACCACTGCCCCCAGCCATCTGTTTGTTTTTTAAATTCCTTTTTTTGTTATTGTTTCACTTTTGGCAAAATCTAAAGATTTTGCCTTTTAGCAAGTTCATAGAGACATAGTAAAGATAATAGCTGGCCATTTAGTAAGTTACTACTATGTGCCAACCACTGTGTAAACACTTAATACAGATAACTTTATTTAGCCTCTACAATCCCCTCCTTGTAGTTTTGATCATCATCCCATTTTGTTTCACCAATTTTCATTATTATAAATTATTTTCAGCGTCTTAAAAAATTATCCCCAATTTAGAGAAACTTGAGGCTCACAGAGGTTGAGTTTTTATCAAGATCACAGTTTCCAATCATTTTGTAATTTCAAAAATTACATGTTAAATTATAAATTTATGAATTCTAAATTCATCTTCCTTTTGTTAAGGTTCTTATAGATACAATGACTATGGGCATGCAATTGAAACACATATCAGAAATAACAGATGAGGTCAGAAATAGATCCATTATGAAGCACGGCTCACATCTCCTATACTTCAGAAGACTCCTGGCACGGGGCCCCAACACACAGCAGGTGCCTGGTAAATGTGCCCAGTAAGCATCGGAGGAAGTATACGTTGTACTGAAAGGTGGGAAGATGCTACAGTTTTAGGCCATTATGTCATTCTCACAGTGGTGGCTTCAGGATTCTCACAAAATGTCACTATGGTAACCAGAGACTGGGCAGCTGTTTCTGGGCAGTCCGAGCAAATGCCTTTTGAAGACACTGTCTCTGTGCCTATGGCTCCCTCTGAAGCTCAGGAGACAACCTGTTTCTAGTATTCAGCTCCTCTGTCATTCTTTCAGGGTCTGGAATAATCTAAAGGGTCTCCTGATGGAAGGGACCACACCGTCCTTGAGTCTACACCTGCTCTGAGGTTGCACCCTCTCTGGGCGACAGAGAACTGACTAACTCCCCAGGCAGGCTGATCTATCTGACTGGCAGAATGTGTGATTTTATATTGAGCTGAAATCTGTCTCCCTGTCAAAATCTTTTTGTTTCTATATCCATCAAAAAAGGGTTATCTAAGATTCTTGTTTGTTTTAGACATCAAGTACTTTTTGAATCAGAAATCCTTTTTTTTTTTAAAAGACTTCAAGAGAGGCATGTCTCTGAGATAGTGGTTCTAAATAATGTGTCCTTGTTGATTTAAAGTAAAATGTTGGAGTGATAATAGGTAGTATTGACTGAGAAGGAGATTCTTTTTGCAGGTCATTTGATATCCACAGTCCCATCATATATTTTGGGAAGAGAATCTATGGCCTACCCTCCAGCATGCTTGGTTCAGAGTATATTTCCTCTGCTTGCCTTGAAAACAAGGGTTTAATTTTGTAAGGAAATAAAACCTCACTAAACTCTCTGCAGAACACGCATTTATGGTCCGAAGGGAGTTGGTTGGTGGTCACTCATTTCAGAAGTACTACAAGTTATACGAAAAAGACATTTGTAGGAGCAGCTACTCACTAACCATCCACTAGCAAGACGCCAGCATCAGTGGAAACCAGCAAGGCCTGGCCCCAGGGATCTGCACACACGGCTTCGTGAGGGAAATTACTGCAGAAACACTGGGGCTCCCATGGCTGCGAGGCAATACAAGCATCGGAAGATAAGTGCACCAGAAAAAATACACTGCAGCCTACCAAACGGAAATGTACAGTACCACACCTGAAACAGTAACACAGATACCCCTGTGGGAGCAGAGTCACTCCAAATCCTGGGGTCTGGACTCAATTGCCTTTCTTAGAAAGAAAAGTCTCCTTTCAAATACATATGCAATAGGAAAAGAGTGAATTCACAGGTTTCTGGCACCATGACCTGTCTCTGTATCATAATGTTTCTCAGGGGCAATTGACACATTCATAAAGGTTTCTAAAGAAGCATTTTGCTTTAACACCTGGGAGTTGGGCCAAATGGTGCCTGTTTTTTTTTTTTTTTTTTTTTTTTTTTTTTTTTAGAGAATTCACATTAGTTCATCATTAAGAAGTCCCACATAATTCTCTAAAACAGTCAGATTCCTGTGTTGCTGATTCAGCAAATTAGTAAAACATATGCAATGCATTAAGAGGTTGATACTGTGTCCACGGAAAAATACTTATTGACCCACACAGGATATAAAATCTTAAAGAAAAAATAACGTCTGTTGGTAGAATAGCAAGTGCTGTGAACAGAGCTACGCAGGTTTCTGCATGACATATCTACATCAAGTGAACTCTTCTTAGTTTATTTCCATCTCAGGCATAAAGGGGGAGCCTTAGAGCCACGTGTGGATGTGTGGAGTAGGAGGCACTGTGTACTGTGATCTTAGTCACACCAGAATTGTGGACATTTTCAACAGAATCCTTAACTTCCCTCCAAAGCACTGGATGAGCCTCAAAGGACAAAAGAAGTTTGTGGAGATTCTCAGGCACAAGCTGAGGTCTTACATTTTCACTTTACTTTCAACCAGACATCAGGGCCTGATGTGTCCCACCTGGGGCTGTAGTAGCACCTGTGTGTATACGTGTAGGTGTGTTCTTAAGTACCCAGGCAAACATGCAGTCGCATACTTAAGGTAAAGCAAAGGGCTCTGAGGACCACCTTTAAGAATGGCATTAGGGCTGAGGGTAAATACTGCTCTCTTAGAAAAGGGAAGGATGCTCTCCCATTAGAAAATGCACAGCCTCAAAAAGAATATTCTAATTGCCAAGATGGGACTTGTAATGTTCTAAAAAGATACCCTAAAGAATGTGAACACATTTTATAAACTGAAAAAAGGCTATATAAGTGCAGGTCATTAATTGAAATGGCATTTCCCCAAGAACATTTCTGGTAATTTTGAGTTTGTGACTTACACCAAGAGGACATAAAAAAGCAAAGTTAATATAAATGTCAATAGGGAAGAGACACAGACATCAGCACTAGGTAACACCAAGACAGAACAACCAGTTCTTAGTAACATGTTTTCTGCCCAGAGGACAGAAGTTTGGACAGTAAGGCAGAAAGAAGTTCTTCCCTTGGAAGATCCAAGAGCCCTACAGGATCCACAGAGGTCTCAAGGAGGTCTGTGAAACCCCAAAATTGTACTCAAATGCTGCATATATGTGCCATTTTAACTTTTTTGAGACAAGGTCGTACTCTGTCACCCAGGCTGTAGTGCAGTGGTGTGAACATGGCTCACTGCAGCTTGACCTCCTGGGTCAAGCAATCCTCCTACTTCAGCCTCCTGAGTAGTTGGGACCATAGGCATGAGCTACCATGCCCTGCTATTTTTTTTTTTTTTTTATGGAGACAGGGTCTCACCATGTTGCCTAGGGTGGTCTCCAATCCTGGGCTCAAGTAGTTCTCCTGCCTTGGCCTCCCAAAGTGGTGGAATTATAGGCATGAACCACCGCACCCGGCCCCATTTTAATGGGCGGGTGCATGCAGGGTGTCCATTGCTTTTCATGGGTGCCAGTGACCATGTGCGGTCTGAGGAACTGTTGAACATTGAGGTGTGCAGTATCAGCAGCAAACTCAGATTTGGCCCTTCAGTTACTCTGGTCTGAGGACAGACAATACTTGCCATTGCCCTGGACTCTCTTCCATTGGGGTGCTTCACGTGGATTCCACAGGGTGAGAATGTGGTCTCCAGGCCCTCATGTCTAAGTGCAGACTCTTCCTGGGCTCTCTCTAAGAACATGACCATGGCTCATGAAACGATGAGTGCTGAAGAGGTGGGCAAAGCCAGGTTCTTTGGACCCAGAACCCTCTTGGGAACAGCAGGAGACTCCGGCCTCTGCAGAGCCGACTGCGCAGTGGCCCATGGGGCCCTCTGGAGTGGAGTTTCTCCGAGGGTGGCCTGTGGCCCATGGGTGGGTTAAGTACTGACCTCAAAAATGGAAGCTTGCTCTTTGTTGTTCCCTGGTGAACAAGTTATGTTTCCACAGACTTCTGTTTTTAATATAAGCCTAAGAACTTCTTATTAAGAATGTTATTAAATCTTACTGGAATCTGGTATCTATAACGTGCTTGGAAACAGTAAATTCCTATTGTGCACAGGAACAAGCAGACACTAAGAACTGCTGCAGCCTTTGGGAAGGATGATTTGCTAGTAGTCTTGTCTGAAGTTGATTGTGGTTTTTAGGGTTAATTATATTTTAAGCTCATCATTTTCCTGAAACTAGACTTTAAAGCATGTAGGCTCATATCATCTGTATCTTTATCAGTAAGGTAAATGTATTCATAATTCTTTTGCTTTTATAATGGACACTTCTCTGGTGATGTGCTGTGAATCGGCCCCATTTAACTTTTATGTATTCTGAATGGAGATATAATTAAGTACATGGGGTACTGTTCTATAATACAAAATCATATTCATAATATAATTTGTGCATTTTTTTCTGTTCTATTCTTGATGATCACCTAGTGTTTTCCCCCATGGAAAGTGGAACAGGATGTAGATAAATAACCAAACAATTTTTTGGCTAGCTGAGTGAACTGCAGATCAAGCAGTGGTTTTTCAGCTGTGGTCCTCTAACCAACAGCATTAGCATCACCTGGGAAGCCATTAGAGTTGTGAACTTTTGGGTCCCACCCCAGACTTGCTCAATCAGAAACTCTGGGGGTGAGTCCAATACACACTAAAGCTTGAACAACAGTGCCCCAGAGCCTTGCTGTTTAAAGCGTGTCTGTGGTCAGCAGCACAGGAACCACGTGCAAGCTGGTTGGAAACACAGACTCTCAGCCCCACCCCAGACCCACTGGATCAGAACATGCATTTGGTCAAGGTGTCCAGGTGATGTGTATGCACATAAAGCTTGAGAGGCCCTGTGGGACCTGGCCAGCCTGACCAGGTCGGCCCAGCAGCTCTGCTCCAAAGGCACATGCATACCATGACAACACAGAGGCTGTCACTAAATGGCCACTCAATTTTATCTAGGGCTTTCCTTGAGGATTCTGCAGCAGACATGCTCTTCTTCCTTTTGTTCCCAAACCTTTTTCTAAGAATCTCAATAATTTCATTAAGGAAAAGGGGAATTCACAGTTCAAATTGAAAGTACCATGAACTCACCTCTTTTTTACAGATCCCTGAAGCTGCCAAGCTTGATGGAGCATCTCCTCTCACAATGGATTTCAGTTTTAGTGCCTTACAGAACAGAGATCTCCATTAAAGTTTATCAGGTGGCAAAAGTACAGCAGGATAAACAATCATGATTTGAAAAAAATTTAATAGAACAGGAGTAATTGCTGACTAACATTTCCGGTTCCTCTACTGACTTGTTAATCAAGAAATGAAGTTAGCTGAATATAGTGAAGACTTAATGACAGTGTCCCCACCCAGATTATCCAAATGCATTCTGTCATTTCAATTAATCAATATAACATTACTGTAATTTATAAACCATGAGCATTGAAAAAATACAGATTCTCAGGTCCCTCCTCAAACTTGATGAATCAAAATCTCTGGGAATAAAGTATGGGTATCTTTAAACAAGAGCCAATGTTTGAGGACCTTGTAATAATGCACCTGTTTTGGGAAAAAGCTATCTTTGCCTCTAAGCTTCCCTTGATTACATGGCCTTCCTCTCTCCACCTGCCTTGCCCAGCTTTCTGCTTTTGAGCCAGAACCTATTTGCAGCTGAAGGCACTCCTACTTCTCCGTGCTGTGATGTGGGATCAAGGCAAACAGCTGTGTCGCCTCCTGGAACTGATAAATTCCAGTGTCATGTGCAAACCACTCATATTTATCAGTGGGAGAGTGATTTTCTCCAATGTCTGGCACAAGGGGATGACTGGGCACCACCTAACTGTGATGATTATTTCCAAGTCACAGGGTGGCAATTCAGGTCTTCTGTGAGTGCCACTGCCACTCTGTGCTTCCTCCTGCCAGTGATGGGTTCAAGAGGCACTTCCCAAATTGGCTCCTCATTCTTCAGAAAATTCCTAGGAGGCAGGCAAGTGGTCTGTGCGCTCTGGAAGAGAGAAGCCCAGAGCTGGGCCCTGTGGCTACTTGCCTTGAGGCAGTAGCATTCCTACCTCTGCAGAGTGCTGCTCTCTCAGTGATGCCTGCAGAGAAGTGCACCTCCTCGGTTCTCAAAAATCTCACTCATGTTTGCCCCAACAATCCTAACAGAAATTACAGAGCTCCTATAGCAGCAGGCAAACAAAATCTTTGCATGTGGGCCATCTGGTTAGGATGGAACTCAAAACTACATGTCTTGCAGAAAAGGTTTCAGAATAAAACCCACCTGCCCTATTCTAACAAACTCTGCCTGGCGGGCCTCCTCTTTCTTCCGTGCTGACTTGGGCGACTCTGGTAAGACATCACTAAAAGATCGTCTATTAAGCATGTTCTAAAAAAGAAAAACAAGTTATGAATTCCACAAACCATTGTTAAGTCTCATCTTTTGGCTTCTCTCAGTTCACAAAACTATTTATCCAAACGGTCCTATTTCTACCTTCCATTTCATTCACTCATTAAGCATTGATGGAGCCCCTGCTGTGTACCAGGTCCATGGTAGATGCTAGATTCAGAGTCACTAGGTAGAGAGCCAGCAATGTGTGAGGGCTGAGGACATGGCTTTGAAATAAGCAGACCTGCAGCTCCATCACTTACTAACTTACTAACAGTGTGACCTAGGCCACCACATTGCACAGCTCTGGGATGCCAATCTTACACAGAGGCACTCCCTGGAACACAACAAACTGAAATCTATGAGAATAGTGCCCCTAGAGGTGTGCACATCTGTGGCCCTGTGGGTTGCCTTGAGCAAACTAGTTAATTTCTGAATCTCAGTGTCTTTGTGTGGTTAATACCTGTCTCCTAGGTGTGTGATGAGGTTTAAATGAGGTAATGCACATAAGGTACTTTGCACAGTGCCTAGTGCATACTTAGTAAAGTTAGTTCTCTTTAAAACCATAGTCACTGAATAGGGTACACTCATTCAATCAGCAAGTACTGACCGAGCACCTAGTCCTCTGCCAGATTTTGGGAATGTGATAGACATAGTCTCTGTCCTTGTGAAGCACAAAGTCTACCGGGGACAGAGATTAAGTAATGCCATGTTTAGCACATGTGATCACTGCTATGAAGGGGAAGTGTGGCAAGTATATGAGAACAGTTAACAAACCTGGCTTCAACTGGGGGGCTGGGGAAGGCTGGCTCAGGCAGTGATGCTTCAGCTGGGACCTGAAGGACATCATTACTCACCTTGGTACCCTCTCTGTATCTTCCCTGACCTTAGGGAATTGACAGATTGCCAATTATTGTTTGCTCTTTAGGGTCCTGGAGTTAGCCTGGCCCAATCTCTATGAGTAGTTGGGGTATACTGACCAGGCAGAAGTCAGGGGGTGCCTATAAAATGGTGCTAGTCACTGAGACAAAGGGGAAGGACCAAGGAACACTAGCTCATTTTGATATTCTATATCTCCCCTGGGAGAGCACCTGAAGCCTGATGCAAAATTTATGTACACACATCATTAGCAATTTCTTTTCCTGGAGTTTATGAATGCACTTGCTCTGTGCTTCCTTGTTAGATAGAGAAATGTTTTAAACAATGGTGATTTTACTCTGCATTAATGAGTCCCTGTCATTGATGAACTAACACTGAGTCAGGAGGCTTCTAAAGAGCACATATGCCTCTGGAAGTGATAGGAAGATGCTGGGTCTATCAGGGTGGATATGCCTCTGACCTATGAAGTGTCTGGATCTTCAGTAAATGGGAATGTTTGTTTCAGTACTGGAATATGGAGCTGGCCAATAAATCTCCAAAAAAAAGCACCCTATCTCTTTCTACAATCCCACTTTCGCCTACCCATCAGGTCATGGGACTGGCAATGCTGAGTAGCATCACCAAGAACAGCCACCCCAAAAACCACTCATCAATGCTCCAGAGACTACTGATTGATACCCAACCTCCCTGCCCCTCATTCGCACCTTGATTTCCATAGGCCCTGGCTTTCTGGAAATCACGTTCCTGTATATGGAAACCAGTGTCCTTCCTTCTTGTGTCACAATGAGAGACTGTCGCCCCATGGTAGCCACAGCACAGTCCTGACAGCAAGGATCAAGGATCTCACCAGGGCCTCCTCGCTGAGTTGAGGACTTGTGTTCTCAACTTAGACCCCACAAGAAGGAAAGAAGACTGTGGATCCAGAATTACCTTATGCAAATCTGGCATCAAATCCTGGTGTAAGGATCTAATCAACATATCCAGGGTACGCCGACGTTTCTGGGCAAATGTTGGGGTTTCCAAAGTGGCTTTTTCGCCATTAATTACTAAAATAAATCAAGTTAAAAAGGGAATTACAAGATATCTCTTGTCACACATGCAAGAATTTAAACTATGCATGTCTGTTTTTTTCTTTAGTTTTGTTTGAGGTTTTTTTCTGCTTAGTATCTTAGAACAATCCATTTTAAACTCTTGTTTCGGCTGAAAAAGGGAAAAGGTCAAGATTTTTGTTGAAATACCATTTTCTGTCATCTCAGAGTTTTCAACCTCCCTGCTAAATCCACTGTGGAATTCCAAGAGCCCCTAATCGCCCGACTGCTACCTGTCCTCTCAGTGATCCTTTCTGGCCCCACACTCCATCTCTTCAACCCACCCTCTCCATCACCTTAAGCCTGCATTCTTTTGCTATTTCTACTTTCAAATCTTCAATGTCAAATCAACCCAGCCCTTTGTTTCATTTCACCCCAAGTCTTTGACAACGGTGATGAAAGTCCCTCTGCTGACTGGCTCCACTTATAAGCTGGGTCCCTACTGCTGCTGCATCATCTCTAATTGGTGGTTATAGGTCCTTAGTGACCCCTTCCCTGCCACAGGCCCCCTACAGCAAATGCTCTCCTCCTGAGCCCCATGCTGCCAAGACCCTTTCAGCTTCCAGCAGCTATACCTACTCTGTTTCAGATCTGCTTCTTGCTCTCTACCTGATCCTCTGGACTTGAACACATGGACCCTACAGTTTTAAGACTCGGGCAATGTCACATACAATTTCAGCTTTCTGGGTTGATTTGAAAACTCAGAATATCTGGCAACCCTGTCCATGCAGGATGCTCTGAAAAGCCTCAGCTGGCTGGAGTGAGCACACACTTTCCAGTGTGTCACAACTCCCAGCACTCCTGACTGTCCTCCGCTCAGCCCACCTCACTTGCTCATGCTCCCTGCCCGGGTCTCCAGGCAATGGAGTTGGGGACCTTGTTCTAGCATTTGAAATAAGGAGTATAAACACTGGAAAGGGAGAGACAAAATTATCATCTGTTGCACACGGTTTGCAGTGTCTGCTGCCTCTAATGTGTCCAGGGAGACATCACCCACAGACCCTGGTGTAGGTTGGAGTATGGGAGGTAACAACGCTGGTAGCCCAGCTGGAAAGCAGAGGGAGCCTCAGCAAAGGCATCTTTCTTGTCTCTGTTATCCAGGAGAAAGCTGTGGAATCATGCAGAGGTCTTTGTAACGAAGGGAGGGGTTTTCCATAGAAGAGAGGCTATCAAATAGCCTGGCCAGGACTGGGATGTTTCTGGTGACTGGAACTGACAGTCATGCTTGGCACTATTTTTGTGTAGGAGGAATCATGTTCTGGGCTGTGAAGGAGTGACCGGGGAGATAAGAAGATAGAGGAGAGACAAAATGTGCCTGTCCCTTGCCCTGGCCTGAGGGACTGGTTTGGGCCAATACTGGAGTAGGATTAAGATTGGAGGTTGGGGAAACTTTGTCCATTGAGGACTCAGTGAGGCTTTGCACTCAGTCAATGCTACCTTGAGGCCAGGTGACCAGGATGGACAGAGAGAAGAGAGGGGCATTCCAGATGTCTCAAAGCTGCATGGCAACAGTAACAGACTTAGGCAAAGACTGTAGTGGGGAGGGGTTGGGGTGGGGACAGGAGGCAGACAGCAAAGCAGCTGCAATGCCTAGCATGCCTGGCAGGAGGCTGCAAAGCAGTATCTCCATGGAAGGCATAGACCGAGTAGCCCTGCCAGGGTGTGGCGCAGGCAAGCTACAGTGGATGAACCTGAGTGACTTGTTTCTGATCACCAATGACACAGTGCCACCATGGGACTCCCAGATATAATTCCCAGGGGTGCCCCGGGGAGGCATGCACAGAGCTCTTGTGCTTCAGGAGATGTGGGCTCAGAGTCAGATATTTGGGTATAACCAGTAGAGTGAAATATGTGCTCACCAGCAAGTGATGCCTGGCAGTCAGGGTCTACACACATTATGTTCTCATTTTGTCTCTCTCTCTCTCACACATGTACATGGGTGCACATATACACTCGCACAAGTGTGCACACACATTCCCCAACAACTCTCCCTAACCCTAAGCATATATTCACAACCACTCTTTCCTTCACCTATATCCCACTCTCTAACACAGACACAGATACATATATAAGCAGAGATTCAGCAATGGCTCTATCAGAACACAAGGCAGAAGGGTGAATTTGAGGCCCCAGGGTCCTGAATGGGTGAGTGTAGAGAAGCTTCAAGGCAGGTGGCACATGGAAGGTGGGGAAGAAAACATAGGAGAAAACGTATACAACACAGCCAGAATACTAAACATATGTCATGCAGTGAATTAATGCAACATGGAATGCTTAAACAATGACATTTTCTTATTCAGCATTCTGGGAGAATCTGAAGAAATATATTCTGACATGGAACAAGTTATAAAATGATTTCAAAACAGAAATTTACATTTCACTAGCAAAAAGTCCACAGAAACTTACATTTCACTAGCAAAAAGTCCCTGAATTCCTGGTGGTCTGTAAACACTGGTGGAGTTGGCAAGGGAGGGCCAAAGAGTGGTACGCTCTCTTCTGAAAATATTTTCAGCCTATGTAAAGAGTATTACAGAATTAGTTGGGTTTTCTTCAAAGATCACCACTTAATGTGGCTTGGCTGTGTTCCCACTCAAATCTCAATTTGAACTGTATCTCCCAGAATTCCCACAAGATCATGGGTGGAACCCAGGGGGAGGTAATTGAATCATGGGGGCTTGTCTTTCCCATGCTTATTCTCTTATAGTAGATAAGTCTCATGAGATCTGAGGGTTTATCAGGGGTTTCCACTTTTCCTTCCTCTTCACTCTCTCTTGCTGCCGCCATGTAAGAAGTGCCTTTCACCTCCCACCATGATTCTGAGGCCTTCCCAGCCATGTGGAAGTATAAGTCCAATTAAACCTCTTTTTCTTCCCAGTCTCAGGCATGTTTTTATCAGCCATGTGAAAATGAACTAATATACCACTATTCTATCCTTCCATTTGTCCAGTCACATATGGAATGTGTCAGGAATATCTGTTCCATGGCAGGAGTGACTTCTCTGGTCTGCCAGAGCCAAGGCCACCAACTTGCTTTCCCCTCTAGCTTAGTCAATGTGCTTTGAGGGCAAAGATCAAATCTTCCTGAATCCTTCATGGTCCAATCCATCAAGCCAGGCACTCAGGAAGAATAGCAATGGCCATCACTGAGCACCTGCCGCATACCAGGCAGCGTACATGGTATTTTAAGATACAGCATTGCCTCTGATTCTCACTACACCTGCCAGGGTAGTGTCATTACTTTCACTCTACACAGAAGGCTTGAGGGTCCAGGAAGATAAAATAATTTTTTCGAAGCCTCAAATAAATTACAGAGCTGGGATTCAAACCCAAATCTATTTGGCTCAAAGTTCAGGTTCTTTTCACAACATAACCTTTTAACAGATTACTATTTGAGAACAGAAAGACAAGCAGGCAAAAATGTAGACTAGGAAAGAGGATACACTCTGATGAAGAGCAAATATATCAAACCTGTTCCCATGGTAAAGTATGATAAAATATCAAACTAACCCTGACCCCTGGGTCTCCTGCATGGAACAACACTGGATGAAGTAAATGTTTCCTAAGGAGACGGTGGCCTTGAAGAAAGTTTTGTAAGGTGAGGGCACTCATATTAAATCAATCAAGAAATACATATATCAAGAGTCTTGTAAAAAATCAATGCTAAGTTAACAAGCATGAGAATTAGAACAAGCAATCGAGACAAAGTCATTACCTACCTGTAATTGTCATTTTGTTGATCGTACCTCACTAAGGCAAAAATATCTGTGGTGATGGTTAAGGGAACTAATCACAACACTGACGCTCACAACTGACAGCTTGTGCTCTGAAAATCCCTTGTGCAGAGTCATTCTTGACCAGTGCTTCTGTGGTTAGGGCACCTATCACTCTTAGGTTGGGACAGAACCCGTACTTCTTTCCAAGAGACGGCCCAGGGAGCCTTACGTGATAGCATCATGAGTAGGTTCAATGTTTGTGTGCACCTCCTTTGGGGGAAAGTGTTAAATTTCCAAAGCTGTCAGAAAAGCAATAGAAATATAGCTATTAAACAACTAAGCAGTCAGCAAAGCAAAATAACAGTTCCCTGGCCTGGAAATACAAACAAGATCCCAATAGGAAATTAGTAATACATTTCATCTCACATGTTTGGAAAGGGAAAGCAATTTATATGTTTCGCTGGACACCTTCCCTTTCTCTCCTTTCGAGTTTGGTAGACAAAACAAAATAAGCCTGTCATAGCTGGTGGCAGATTCTGAGCAGAATCTACTTAGCTTGTGCTGGGGTTTGTGGAGTCTAAAATAGCTGGAAATAATCCATCCAGCTTCTTTCTTTCTCCTACTTTTCTTCCTCCCCTCCCACCTCCACCCACTACCTCGCATCCTCTGCTTTCCTTAGCTAGGACTATGAAGCCATCAATCCCTTAGTGTCTCCGTTCCTAGGCTCCCTGGAATGAATCTGCCTTAATGATCTGCTTGCCCCATTTTCAGGAACAAATCTAAAATGTATAACTCAGGAAAATTACAAAAAACGACTACCTCTCAATCACCTGAACAGTCACCTGACTGCCGCTTCTGCTATAAAGGTGGAGAAGTTTTCTGTTATACAAGAAGACCCACCTCTAGAAAGGGGAAATATTAGTCCTAAATCCCAGGGGACAGGGGAAGCTATTAGTCAGAAAACAGGGATGAAAAGGGGAGAAAATTCTAACCAAGGTGCAAGTACATATCATTTTCTTCCCAGCCTCATGGAAGAAAGTTTGGAAATTGTCAATGTTCAAACACTTACTTCCATCCTCTATTTTTATGTTACAGGGAACAAGTCCAAGTCTCCAGATGCAATGAGTCACAGTGGGCCTGTCTCCAAACATGTTTACTTGGAGCCTCCAGGGAAATGAGTCACTCAACTAGAATTTATTCTGAAAATGCTGATTTGTTGCCTTTTGCTTATTATATACAATCAGTGGAGCCATCAACTTTGGGTTATGCTGTCATGGCTTGGGACTCAGAGCAACAGGGCCACAACTGAGTGGCCAGTGAGTCTGCTGGGCGGGCCAAGCTCATGGCCCATGCCTGTTTGGTAGAACTGAGCTCAGACACCATAGGAACTACGGCCCTATTGCTGGACTTTGCCAGCAATATGAGCAGAACAGGGATTAGAGGAATCAGATAAAAATACTATAAATTCCATCATTTCTCAAATTTCAAGAGATGGTAACGCAGCAGCTAGCTATTGCCAGGGCTTAAATCAACAAGGAAAATTATTTTGGCCTTTTATCTTAACTTACGAGTTTTTATGCCTAAAGCAAATTTCTCAGATAATTCACTACCTATAATTCTTCTACATTGTTTATGACTAAAGAATGGCAGAAAGTTTCCCTCATTTTATAGATTACCTGAGGAAAAGAACCATATTTCAGGAGTCAAGAATTCTTTGGGAATTAATCCATCTACTACTGAAATAGAAAAAGAGAGGAAGAGGGAACTATATACAACGCTTAGAAAAAATTCCCCAAAAGTGGGTCTAAATCTAGCATTACAAAACAAGTCCATGACAAGATTTGGTTTAAGGGTCATGGAAGTCTAATGAGGCTGAAGCACAGCTCGCCACGCTGGAGCATTTACAAAGGCCCAGGATACGTGTAAAGTGGGAGCGGATCATGGAAGGCTTAAAGGCAGGAGAAGATTCCTCTCCTTCTTGGAACACAATGGTGACAATATCGTTTCCAATGTGGCGTTTCCTTTCCACCTGTAGTAAGCATAAATAACATCACTGAGAAAGACTCAAACATGGCACATTCACAGAGTTAAAAAACATAATCCAATACAACAAACCACAGTCACTATGACAGAGCCCTGAACTTCAGACATCTTAGACTTCAGCCTCCCATGTTTTGTCAGCCTAGGCCCTTGCTCTCCAACCCATCTCCTCTGTTCCTGTCTCAGTGGCCAAGCTCTGGGGTGGGTGAGGAGTGTCTTAGATAGAGTTTTTTTCCCAGCCTGGCACAGCCCAGGTAGACATTCAGTGTTAACTTCCTGCAGTGACCTGAAAACAATACTTGTCAACCATCACACAGGACCCAACTTACGCTATGTCTTGGATAGTCTCATTTTGACAAGACACAAGGCACACTTAGAGACGTCACAGAGAAAAGGTAGTATCTATATAAAATAGTCTCTCAAGAGTCCATGTTAGATATGAGAATGTGTAAATCAAAGATATTTAAAAAAAAAAAAAGAGAAAAAGGTATGAAACCACTCTCGCGCACATACAAATACCTATACAAGTTTACACATAAACAGGCATGCACATTATTATCTCTGATCCCTTATTTCTCTAAGCTGACAGCACCAGTGAGAATAGCTCTTCTTAAGATTTTTTGAAAGTTCCAAAACAGACTGCCAAAAGCATCCCTAAACTGGTGGGTACAGTTCGGCTCATATGTTAACTCACACAGCCTCTAATTCTATGGAATCATAATGGTGCCCTCTCCACATTCACATCACTAGATGGTTTGTATGTTCACATGTACCTGCTGCTTGTTCTCTTTGGAATATGGCAACATGGTGGAAACATGAAACATGATCTCATGCCCTTGGTACACAGTATAAACTGAATGTATCCCTGTGGTATCATCTGCAAAATATAAACATGCATTTAGTGAGCACAGAGAATTTCAGAGCCATAAGGAAAGCGTTTTCATTTGCAGACTAGGAAAATACAGTACACAGGACATTCTCAAAGATCAGTCTGGATTATCCACTTGCACAGAAGCAATCAACAACCCTCCACTTGATGCAACCGCCCACATGGAAAGGCCTCTTCCTCTCTGATTCATTCCTTGCCTCAGAATGGAGGAGGTCATAAGAAGTCCAGGGTAAAGAAGAGAGTATTGCACTTCCTTGCCCTGCAGTTGCGTTGGTCAGTGCAGAATTAAATTAACACAAGATAACACAATTATGTCCATAAACCAAAAGGAAGTGGCATCTGTGACAGAACTGTATTGTGATTAAAAGTACAGGCTTTATAATTAGGCTGACTTGGATTCAAGCTGTAATTGGCTATGTGGCTTTTGACAAGTTACCTCACTTCTCTCTAAGCCTCAGTTCCTTAATTTGAAAATAAGGATAAAAATCACATCTAACTCCTAGGGATATTGAGGAAACTCAATGAGACTATATTTGCAAAATGCTTAGCAGAATGCCTGGCTGTATCAAGGGCTCAGTGGATGGTGGTTATGACCTAATGGAAAGGCTGAGGGTTGCCAGTGGGGGTATGAGTGTCAGGCACTGAAGAATTCACCACGTGCATTCTATGTGTGTTCAAGTGAAGCTGGAGCCTGACAACGGGGGCTTCATCCCCGCATCTGTCAGTTAAGGTACACTTAGCTCTTCCGAATTCAGAATCTGTGACGCTGTGGTGGGAAGATGAGGCTCCCAGGAGGTGAGGGTACCTGGACTTGAAACCTATCACTATTAGGCCAAAAGAACCTCACATTCCCTGCCTGGCTTACCTCAAGGACCAACTCCGAAGATCAAATAAAGCAAAAAAAACAAAAAACAAAAAAAACAAAAACAAACCCAGAAACAAAGGGAAAAGCTAGCAATGCTACACAAAAATGAGATGGTGAAAGTGCTTCCAGACCTAAGCCTGTGATCTTACCTACCTTCCCCCACACAGGCCCCCCTCCCCAAAATGCTTCCTTTCAGCTGTTTCCAGTCTCACTGCTGGTGCCACTCTCACGCAGCTACCCACGGCAGAAATCCTGAAGTGTCTTTGAGTACTCTCTCCTCTTTCATCCTCCACTTGCCAATTCTACCATGAAAATGGCTCTTGAATTAGTCCCCCTGTCTCCCTTCTGACCTGCAGCCCTCTCCCAAGGCAACCCTATCTCTTGTTTGGACTGTTGCAACAGCCTTTGAGAGCACGCTTCTCCTCTGCCTCCCCTGTCTGCTCAAACATACAGATCTAATCTCACCACTCCCCTACTTGAAATCCCTTATTGACAGAGAATAAAATCCAGACTTATTAATAAAACCTCAAACTCCCTGCAGGGTCATGCCCGCTCTCCTACTCCAGGACATATTGCACCATTCTCAGTGCCTCATTCCCTCAAGCCATAAACAAATTCTCTCAGTTTCCGGAATACAACATGTTCTTTTCTACCTCAAGGACTTCACAGATGTTGTCTTTGCTTGGAATTCTCTTCTCCCCTTGAGATCCTCTAATTAACTCCTACTCACCCCTCCCTCTGGTCTCAAAAAATTTCAGAGAAGCCTTCCCTAATCCCCCAGGTTAGGCAAAAATGCCCCACAACACTCTGTACTTTTTCTTCTTAATTGCCCTCAGTACTTAGTGCTAAACCATTGATAATTATCTGCATAACATCTGTGCTGTCCCCTGTAGGCTCCTAGAAAGGAGGACCCCATGTTGGTTTATCCACTTTGATATCCCCAGAGCCCAACAGAGTCCTGGCACACAGATACTGCTGAGCCAGTAATATTCATGGGCAGACCAGGACTTCTGACACTGTCCAGGGCTGCGAGAGCTGATTTAGTTTTATGAAGCTCAATGGAAGTGCCAAACAGGTCCATGACTCCATGCTGAACAGGGTGTGATGCTCACTTCCCTCCAGTCGTCTCTTGTCCTTCCCTTCCCCTATCTTAGGTATAAGTTCAGACACAGATCAGGCTGACTTACAAAAGTTACACAAATTACAACAGAACAGATCAAGAGGCAGGCTTACTTTTGGTATCCAGACCGCCACGGTAGCCCGTCCAGCCCTTTAGAGTGATTGTGTCACCCAGGAGATTTAAAAATTTTTGAAAAGCCTCGCTTCCAATTTCTGCAGGAAGAGGTAGAGTATGAAGAAAGTATGGCCATAAACAAGTCCTGATTTTCTAACTATGCACCAGATTACTGGAAAATTAACTAGGCTCTGCCGATATATGCATGGTATACAGCATGGGTAAGTCACATTTCCTTCTTCTTGAGGACCATGAGGAAGTCCCACAATTTTCAGGATTCCAAGGAAAGGAAAACTGTAGAACCAGATGAACCCAGCTTACTACTGCCGGACTGGGACCATAGGTGTTTAATACTGCAAAACGAAAATGTTATTACTGCTTATATTCAGAATAAGTAGGTATTTAACATGAAACGTGCTAAATACTAGGAAGAGGACACCATTTTATAATTCTCCCTGTCATAAAAATCACAGAAAAATCTTCCACTGCTCTTGGGACCATGTAGAACCAAATTCTCCAAATGCCATATGCTCTTCTGTCTCTCCAATGCCCAAAACAGTGACTGGGTAACGAGGTGGTCAATAGATATTTGCCAAATGAACAAAACAACAGCCCTAAAAATTCATCCTGAAATTGTGTAAAACTGTCTCCTCGTATTAAAGACTCCAACTCAACAGGTAAGTTCAGCTCCAACTGGTAAGAATGCAACAAGGCAGGACAGGGTCTCTGGCAGCAGAGAGTGGGAGGAGATCACTCACCATTGCTGAACATCTCATCGTCAGTGAGCTGCCCGTCTTTGGCAAAAAGAACCCCAAACTTGAAATTCACAGAGCCCTTAGGATAACAAAAGGGGTTACAGTTAACTTTATCATCAAAGCATGAATAGTTCTGAGATGTGCTGTTTGTGACTTAGCACAATGGCAGTCACCAGGATGGACAGTCGGGAGATCCCTTCCTCCCATCCATCTGGGTTTTGACCAATGTTAACAACAATCATTCCTTCATTTTTACAGGTATTTATAGCTTATGATTGAGACTGTATGCCTTTATGATTTAGTTCATTTGTAATTTCATTATTAATGGCATCTCTAGGATAGCAGTTCTATTCTGCAGCAAAACAGAATTCCAACAAATGGCCACAGTAACTCATAGGCCTGGCACCATCTTCCAATCAACCCAAGAGCGACAGCCCAAATCCCAGTCAGAGAAGAGTTTGTTATAATTCAAAGCTTAACATAATCTCAGGCTGATATATTGTGGACTCTTCTAGAAATAGAAATGAAAATTACAGGCAATTTATACTAAAAGCTCATTTTTCCCAATTCCTAAAGATATTTAATCTGAAGAAGTCAAAAAACAGCTGTGCAAAAAAAAAAAAAAAAAAAAAAAAAAAGCCCAAGCCAAGCAAGCAGTAGGTGGTAAAAATTTTCATTAAACCAAAACCAAATTTAAAAATTAATTAATTATTTTTTTTTTTTTGTTTTGTTTTACCGCACCTTTGTACCACCTACTTGTTGTTTTGGTATGTTTTTTTTTTTTTTTTTTTTTTTTTTTTTGCACAGCTGTTTTTTGACTTCTTCAGATTAAATA
>CAUYLG010068351.1:0-11648 GCA_963573385.1 Cacajao melanocephalus | reverse complement strand
TTGGACCACTAGTCTGCAAACTCATCCAGGTCACTGCAAAAGCCATTCACTCACTCCTTTTCATAGCTGAGTACTATTCCATCGTATATATATACTACAGTTTCTTTAGCCACTCATTGATTCATGGGTATTTGGGTTGGTACCATGCTTTTACTTAGTTTGAAACATTTAGAACAACCGAGCCCATGGCTGTGGTTTATACATTTTCCCCTCCAAAATTAAGGTTGCAAGTTAATCCCCAATGTGGTAGTATTGAGAGGTGGGGCCTCTAAGAGGTGATTAGATCATGAGAGCTCTGCCCTCCTGAAAGGGTTAATCCATTCATGGGTTAATGTGTTGTCACAGGAGTGGGACTGGTGGCTTGAAGAGTGACTTCAGCTAGCATGTGAGCACGCACAGCCCCCCAGTAAGTGGCCCTCACCAGGTGATGCCCTCTGCCACCTCAGGACTTCAAAGTCCCTGCCAGCAAGAAGGTTCTCACCAGAGGTACTCCCTTGAGCTTGGACTTCCCAGCCTCCAGACCCACAAAAAACAGATTTCTTTTCTTACAAATTACCCTCTTTCAGGTATTCTATTATAAGGAATAGAAAATGGACTCATATGTCCACCAAACATCCAACATATGTAAAATTATACACCCATTAAGATGGATTCTAATGACACAGGGATATAGTCATGCATTCACTTAATGTATTTTCCTCGAGCAACCCTCCATGTATGAGGAAAAAAAGCACAGCTCCTTTGGGAGTCAGAGGGCTTCCTGAGACTGATTAGGAGGGAGCAGCTCACTACTACACAGCTGGAACACATGGGAAAGATGGATGGAATGCAAGTAAGAAACCTTGCATTCCCTCCACACACAAGTGATTTTTTAAAGGCAGCAAATTTAGAAAATCTGGAAAAAAAAAAGTGATTAGGAGGAAACCTCATCACCTCCCCTCACCACCAAGTATCTCCAGAGATAATGTGTGCGGAAGGAGGTGCTGGCTGTGGGGCCAGACTTCCCACCCGAGTGGGATGGGTTTGAGCCCTTTCTATGCACGTGTCACACAGCCTGGTGCTCTCATCAGGACAAGGGCTGGGGACGTCCGGACACACACACTCAAGGTAAATTTACCAACATGTCAGCACTGGCTGTCTCAGCTGTGTTAATTACAGCTGCATTTTTTTTCTTTATATCTTGTATGTTCTAAATTATCTCTAATGAGATGTTTCTACCACGGCAGGGAGAAAAAGCAATGACAGGGACTGTAAAATGAAATTTAAATACCAGACCCTACAAACAGGGAATGTGCAAAGGGCTGCAACCCCCTGCCTCCTCTCCCTTCACTTGCTCCCTCCTCCCCTTCCCAGGCAGCTCCTAGGAGTGGTCAGCCCACCCCTCCGTTTCCTCTTGCCCATGCAATCACATCTCTGCAATCTAGCTTGCATTTCGCACCCCCACCCCCAGATCAATCGTCAAATCCAAGGGACATGTTTCTATCGCTATGCTGCACGACTGTCCAGCATCTGACCCTGTGGGCTGCTCTCTCTCCCAGGTCTCCCCCTGCTGCCTTTTCTGTCTGCCTTGTGGCTTTCCTACTTGCACCTCCTCCGTGTTCCCCAGGACACCATCAGGGGCCCCTGTACACCTTAGTCTACACACGCTTCCTCTTCTAAATTAATGGTTTCAAATAGCAATGCCACACTAATGAGTCCCAAGCCCATGGTGAGCGCTGCCCTCCCCGAGCTCTTGCCACACTGTCTAATCACCCGCTGGGCATCTCCAGCAGGAGACAAGCTGAAGCTTGAGACATAATCTGAAACCTGAAGGATGGCTGGGTTTGAAACTAAGAAGTTGGGGTGAGGTAGGAGTGTTCCAGGCAGGAGAAATGACACGTGCACATGTTTAGAGAAGAGAGGGATCATGCATATTGCCTTCCAGGGACTAAATCCAGCAGAAGCTCACCCAGGTCAGGATCGAACATTACCATTCCCCAATAGGAATTCATCCTCCCCCGTTCTCTGAGCGTAGGTGCTATTTAACTAGTCACCCAAGCCAGAAATGAGGAAGTCCAGTTACCCACTCATTCATGTATTCATTTGCCATTCCTTAGGCGCATGCGGACAAGATGCACACATCGCTGACAGCCCTGCCCTCACAATGTGGAATCCACTGAGGTGGGGAGGTTGTCTGCTGGTGGTCTGGGGCCGTGAGCTGGCAGCTGGGTCAACAGGCAGTCACATCTCCACGTGGAGGTGCTGTGACGGAGGAAGTGCTGGGGCTACGGAGACACTCAGGAGGGAATCAGGAAAGACTTCCGGAGGTGGCAGTATAAGCCGAAACCTGAAGGATGCTGGGTTTTCGAAGAGGTTGGGGTGGGGTGGGAGTGTTCCAGGCAGGAGAAATGACATGTGCACATGTTTAGCAGGGAGAGGTCTCATGCATAATGCATTCCAGGGACTAAGTCGATATGGCAGATGCCCAGATTGTGGAGAGGGTGAGGGTGTGTGCGTGAGAGATGTGACACAGAGAGACAGAGCGACAGAGAGGTGTGTAGGAGCTGAGCACTCAGGGACCTGTTTAAGAAAATGGATTTTTGCCCAGAGGAACATGGAGTCACTGTAGTGTCTTAAGCCAGAGTTCTTTCAGCCATCTATTCAATAAATATGTACGCTTTAAAAAGAGCCCTCAAATTGCACTGTGAGAATGTGTTTGCACAGGCCAAGCCTGCAGGCAGAAAGGCTGAGCAAGAGACCCAGGTGACTAGCCTTGCCAAGGCAATGGACAAGAGATAAGACAGACTCAGGAGAGTTTGCAGAGCCAGTCCTACTAACAGTACTTGCTGAATATCTGAATGTCTGTGCAGGAGGAAGATGAAGGACTAGAGGAAGCTTTCCAGACAACGACAGGTGCACATGGTGGATGATGGTACCGTGCAGGGTGAGGGAAGCTGCAGGAAGGTCAGCGTTGGGGCAGGAAGTGGGTAGAGCAAGTCGTCTGGGGTGTCTGTGTCCTAACTGGGTACTGCACAGGGGACACAGCTGGAGATACGGGCCTGGGACCTGGGAGATCCTGGCTAAAGGTTTGATAGGCACTGTCATCTGATAAACCAAAGCCATGGGAGTGGACAAGGTTGTTTCAGAAGAGCCTAAAGAGAGCAAACCGCCTAGAACAGAGCCCTGCAGAACATCAACTTTTGTGGTAAGAGCAGACTCCCTCCTGCTTACTTCCACGGCAAACCCTCCACCGCGCCCTAGGTTCTCCACAGGGCTTGAAGTCCCGAGCCCCCACCTCCAGCCCCAGGGCCCTCACCTTGCCCAGGCTCCTGTCCCTTCTCAGTGAGATTCCTACTATCTTCTCAGGGCTCTTTCTCTTCCAGTTGGGCCCTCCTCTCCAATCTAACTCCTCCACAGCGCTGCCACTGAAATGACTTTACCAAAATGTCATTCTGAGAAATCAGTCATTCACATTCCTCAGAAGTTCCCTATGTCCATTTTAGGAAAATCCAGATTCCTTACCCGGATGAAAAGGGCCCTTAGGGCTTAGAACCCTCCTTTTCTTACCCCATAGTGCCAAATGTACTGAAGCCACATGAAACCTGGACTCCTCAGACATGCCCTGTTGTGTACCACTGTGCCTTCTCACGGGCTGTTTATGCCGCCTGCCTCCACCCTCTCTTTGATCTAAATAACCCTGACTTCTTTGAAGCTAGGTTTACATGCGCTATTTCCCTTGAG
The DNA here is from genome assembly GCA_963573385.1 of Cacajao melanocephalus. Lineage (NCBI taxonomy): Eukaryota > Metazoa > Chordata > Mammalia > Primates > Pitheciidae > Cacajao > Cacajao melanocephalus. Next base: position 7,928 of record CAUYLG010068351.1, on the reverse strand, counting down.
GCCTTTTCTGCCCAGCAATCTGATATAGATGCCTTTTCCCTGTGTTCCTCATCAGCTTATTCATGCTCCCATTATGGTTCTCAACACTGTATCCCTGCAATTCATTACTCATTTGTTGGTTTCCTTCACCAAACTGCGCATACAAAATCTCACTCAACTTGCTGTTCTTGGTAATTGAATACAGTAGGTACTCAATAAATATGTGCTGAATAAACAGATAATCACTAACATATACAGAGCACTTTCAGTTAAATGCTTACTCACAGAATCCTCCTAACACTGAGCTAAGCAGACATCCACGACACACTCTGTTTTATAGATGAGGACACTGAAGCGCGGGTGCCCAGAGCAACACCAGGAGTGGAGCTGGGGTGTGAAGGTGGTCTGCCTCTAGAACCTGGACTCTTAACAACAGTAGGCTTCCTCTAATAACTTCTTTCCCTGAACCCAGAGAACACTGTACACAGCTTTTGTCTAGCCATTAACAACAAAAACTTCTCTTCTACATTAGAAAGCTCCATGAGAATGGAAATTGCCTTAGGCATCTTGACATTCCTTACAACAACTGATAAGATGCTCTTCACATAACACATGTCCAATAAATATCTGGGACATTAGAGTTGGGTTTTAGCATGTTTCTAGATGATGCTGTTTGGGGAAATATTGCCATGAACTGTGTGAGGTTAAGTTTCTCAGTTGAGTTTCCCATCTTACAAGATGGTATTACTTTAGTCATTTTATAAATGAGAAATGTGGGCTTAGGAGGGCTATGCAACTTGTCCAAAGTCATGAGGCTGTGAAGGGCTGGCTCACTGCCCACTTAAAGTGTGTATGCTTAGCTCAACATGCAAAGGAAAAGGCATGGCAGCGCACAATGGCTCACACCTGTAATCCCAGCACTTTGGGAGGCCATGGCAGAAGGATTGCTTGAGGCCAGGAATTTGAGAGCAGTCTGGACAACACAGCAAGACCTCATCTCTACGAAAAGCCAGGCATGGTGGCATGCCTATAGTTCCAGCTACTCAGGAGGCTGAGAGGCAGGAGGATCACTTGAGCTTAGGAATTTGAGGTTGCAGTGAATCATGATCATACCACTGCACTGCAGCCTGGGCGACAGAGCAAGGCCCTGCCTCTTAAAAAAAAAAAGTAAAAATAAAATCAAATATAAAAAAGGGGATGGCAGTAAACATGACCAACCAGGTGCAGTAGCTCATGCCTGTAATCCCAGCATGTTGGGAGGCCAAGGCAGGCGAATTGCTTGAGCCCAGCAGTTCAAGACGAGCCTGGGCAACACAGTGAGACCCCATCTCTACAAAAAATAAAATTAGCCAGGCATGGTGGCAGGTGCCTGTAGCCCTAGCTACTCAGGAGGCTGAAGTGGGAAAATCTCTTGAGCCCCAAAGGTCAAGGCTGCAGTGAGCCATGATTGCACCACTGCAGTCCAGCCTGGGTGACAGAGTGATACTGTCTCAAAAGCAAAACAGAACAACAAGAACAACAATAAAAAAACACCTTATGGTCAACAAATGATTACCACTTTGGTTGCTAGATTGATGCTAGGAAGGATGCCAATAGACCTGTGTCAGAGAATGTGACACTGTCACAGATAACTCTGCTGACAGAATTTCCTTGGAGAGGCTGGTAGCAAACCTAACCCCAAGGAGCCATCACACCAGGCTGCAGTCCAGTCATCCTATCTCCTGTTTGCCTGAAACGTCTGCATGTATCACAGAAAGCAACACCTAGGTTCTGGGCCAATTCCATTTGCTATTAAACTGGCTTTAACCTATTTAGCAGTCAATTAACTTCACAAAACTTCTCTCCAAACATGTGCAAACTGCCCAGCAAATGCACTTTTTTTCTTGTCCTAAACCCTTTCAAGGGTCTTTAAGATGTGTATTTCCATAGGTGAAAAGGAAACGTTTTATGCTAGATCAAATGATACAGATGCAACTAGTTGCTGGCAGGAATTTTCAACAGCCACCCACCAGCACTCTTCATGAGGCTGTTAGTTTGGTTTTAGCAGTGTGTCCTCAATTATCAAATGCCTCAGAATCACTGTAGACTTTATGACACAGTCTGTGAGTACACCAAAAACAGAGTCTAATTAAGAACCCTAATTTCAACTCTACCTAATCTCAAAGCCTAACAACTAAGTTTTGCATATGTGGGATGTGGGACAGGCTAATAGGTATACCCTGGGCATGTGAATTCCAATTATTCTCATTCCATTACAGCTCCCAAAACTGCTGGGCAAGGTCGGTTTATTAAAAGTGAATGCTTGTAAACTGTGGTACATCCATACCACGAAACACTCATGCTCTAACCCCCAAAACGAATTCTTTTCCGGGATTCTCAGCAAAAGCCTTCTCCATCTACCTAGCTATGCCAGCTAGAAAAGCCTAGGCAACCTCCCCTAGGATTCCCTCCCACGGCCAAGGCTTCTCATCTTCTGAACCCTGCTCCACACCCAGAAGTATCTTCTACAAGGACACAGCTCCCCACCCCTGCATACTGTGGCACAGGATGCTAAACCTCATCTCCATTTGTAACTTCACATGCCGTAAGGTTAACTAATGTAATTTCCAATCAGTTCTGATCAAGTTTAACATGTTGTAAAATAAGGAGTTCAAATAATGTGTAGAAATCCAGATACTACGATGCCCTTACTTTGTGTTCATGATAGAAATTTGTTTTCTGCAGAAATTTTAAAGATACATCTGTTCAACAAACCAATTTAATCAAAATGTAACAATTGATGATTTGGGGAATGATAAATATTTGTAGTACTGGGAAACTAGGTCAGATGCTTACCTGTAGCTGTTTTCTGAGGTTCCCATTATTACATCCAATGGATGTAATAATCTACTCCATTAACATAAAATTTTGTATCTACTTTCCTCATCATTCTATCATTTTCTTAAAATAAATGTAAAACTTTGACAGGTTATAAATAGCATCCAGTAAAAGTCCACCCACAAAAACATTCATTTTTGTGGCCTAAGAACATCATTTGGAAAATGGTTTCTAACTGAAGGAAAAAACAGAGGGAAAAAAAAGTTCCAGCAAGTAGTTTAAAAACAACACAATCATTACATTTGTCATCTCAAAATGTGCACAGACAGTATATTACTATCTTGTTTCTGGGCCTGACAGTGATAAAGACTTTGTAATGACACGGTGAATATAGTGGTATCAAAATTCTATTTTATGCTTCTGTAATCTTGCTTACAAATGACCCAATGTGCACTTCAAGGATTGATGGGGAGAGGACTAAAGACAGCACAGTCATGCAAAGTGAAGAGACCATCTCTCAGTTACTTTTTAATGTAAGTCTTCTATCAAGCTGGTCACAATTCAGAGGTTCCTCAATCTAAAGAACCTGAATCCTCAAAGGAAGGTGTTTTGAGAGATGGTGGGAAGTGTTTTATTAATGCAGCATAGACTTACCCAACATCAGTAACGTCACTTTGATACCACTCCGCTTGCTCAAACGGAAGGTGATATAAACTTGACTGCCACTCTAAAATCTTCAGGCTGGTGTGCTTTGTTCAACCCACTTCTGTTCTAGTCAGGCACTGGTGATGGGATACTTCCCATCCTAATGACCAGTGGCAGTGTAAATTCTCCCAATGGTGTATTACAGCACTCTAGGTCCAGCTATTTTAAAGGACAAAGGACAGTGTGATGCAGAACTAAATATGAGCCCTGGAATAGAAAATATGGGCCCTGGCTGGGCGCGGTGGCTCATGCCTGTAATCCCAGCATTTTGGGAGGCCGAGGCAGACGGATCATGTGGTCAGGAGTTGGAGACCAGCCTGGCCAACATGGTGAAACCCTGTATCCACTAAAAATACAAAAATTAGCCAGGCACCTATAATCCCAACTACTTGGGAGGCTGAGGCAGCAGAACTGCTTGAACCCGGGAGACGGAGGTTGCAGTGAGCCAAGATTGCGCCACTGCACTCCAGCCTGGGTGACAAGAGCAGACTCCATCCCCCAAAGAAATATATGGGTACAGACACCAGCTTGGCCATTTACCAGTGACCCTGGGAAAGTCCCTCAGTCTTAGCTACCTCATCTGGGAAGCAGCTTAGGTTATTCTGCACAATGTTCTAGCCCAGAGGTATCTAATATTTTGGCTTCCCTGGGTCACACTGGAAGAATTGTCTTGGGCCACACATAAAATACACTAACAATAGCTGATGAATTAAAAATTTTTAAAGGGGTTCACGTACAAATCTCGTCATGTTTTAAGAAACTTGACGAATTTGTGTTGGGTCACCTGCGGCCTGCAGTCCATGCGCTGCGTGTTGGACAAGCTTGTTCCAGCCAGTGTTAAGAAGCCCACCTACAAACAGCTTAATGACGTACGTTCGACCCTTTATTTTTTAGTATGTCAGCTCCTCTCCCTGCTGAACAACCAGAAAGCTCTTCATTGCACTCAGTATGTGGCTCTCTGTCCTTTTCAATGCAGTCTCAATTAAACCCTAGAAGCAAAACACACCCCTAGACAGCAGCCCTTCAAATGCTGTATGAGAAGACAAGTGCCACACCCCCTTTAAGTTTCCCCAGAGCAATCCTTACATGATTTGGTTTTCTGACAACTCTCTCCATGTCAGGTCAACTCTGGCTTGGCAGAAACCTTACAGAAACACACTAGAGAACTCCAGAGGAACTGCATCCCAGGACTTCTAATCACCCAAATCCAGCTGATTAGAATCACCAGGGAACTTCTGAAAACTAGTTTTCTCATCTCCGGTGGATCAAAATCTTCAGAGATTGATCGCAGGAATCAAAACATTCTACTAATCATCCAGATTTGATCAAATCAGTATAGCGGGACTATTTAAGACAGTTTGGTTAATGGAAAACAAGCAGGAGGTATGAGCTTTTCTCAATGTTTTATATCACAATTTAATTAAATGGCAAATTGTTGAGAAAGGTTTTTACTTTTGTTTTTGGAAATAGGGTCTCACTCTGCCACCCAAACTGGGGTGCAGTGGTGTAATCATAGCTCACTACAGCCTCAACCTCCTGGGCTCAAACCTCGAAGTAGCTGAGATTATAGGCACACACCACCATGCCTGGCTAATTTTTTGTATTTTTGTAGAGACAAGGTCTCCCTATGTTGCCCAGGCTGGTCTCGAACTCCTGGGCTTAAGCAATCCTCTTGCCTTGGCCTCCCAAAGCCCTGGGATTATAGGCATGGGCCACAATGCATAGCCAGAACAGGTGATTTTTAAAGGATCCAGTTATTTAGATGCATTGTAACAGATGTATATGACATAAAATAGAGTAAGATCTTTTTCTCAGGAGTCGGGGCTCTACAGTGGCTGCCTGAAAATTCCTCAAGAGTAATTTAGGGCCTTTCCTTAGGGAAAGGAAGGGGGAAAAATTAGTCTGACGCAGTCTTAGAAATTCTACTACCCAACATTATCATAATATTCTTAAATTCCTATTATACTTAGTATTTCCAGTCTCTTTGACAGTTTTTGATTTCCAGAGTCCCATTTTGGGCCTGGGAATCTGACTGCATCCCTGTGACTTCACCAATACCTTCCTACCCTGCATTCCTCCACCTACCCTGCAGAGTTGTACAAATGTCCACTTATACAGCTGATTTTCCTAGGTTTCCTCTGATTCATTCTCAGATGATAAATTCTTCAAGCGCAAAATCTAGGCCTTCAATTTTCTTAATAATGACTTACAGTAGGGAAGTACTGGTTATTGGTAAAAATCTTTTGATAGTCTCAAACTCTTTCAAAAAGCTGAAGAAGGTGGAACATTTCCTAAATCATTCTGTGACACCAATATTACCCAGACACCAAAGCTGGGCAAAGACACTGCAAGAAATAAAATTTGCAGACCAAAGTCTCTGATCAATATTGATGCAAAAATTGTCAACAAAATACTAGCAAGCTGAATTCAGCAGCATACTAGAAGTATTTTGTGCACAATAACCAAGTGGACTTATCCCAGGAATATAAGGATAGTTTCACATGTGAAAAACACTGTAATTATTGATACAATAAAAAAAAAAACACATCATCTCAATTGACACAGAAAAAGCATATGACAAAATTCAATACCCTTTCTTGATTTAAAAAAATCACACTCAAATTGAAACAGAAACATGATGAAGGCCATATATTAAATACCCACAGATAGTATTATACTATGGTAAAAGACTGAAGGCTTCTCCTCTAAAATCAGGAACAAGACAAGAATGCCTACTTTTACTACTTCTATTCAACGTAATACTGGAAGTCCTAGCCAAAGCAATTAGGCAAAACAGGTTAACAAAAAGTTATCCAAATTTGAAAACACGTCAGGCGCAGTGGCTCACGTCTATAATCCCAGCACTTTGGGAGGCTGAGGAGGGTGGATCACCTGAGGTCAGGAGTTCGAGACCAGCCTGGCCAACATGGTGAAACCCCGTCTCTACAAAAATAATACAAAAATTAGCTGGGTGTGGTGGTGGGTGCCTGTAGTCCCATGTACTCAGAAGGCTGAGGCAGGAGAATCACTTGAACCTGGGAGGCAGAGGTTGCAGTGAGCCAAGATCATGCCACTGCACTCCAGCCTGGGCGACAGAGCGAAACTCCATTTCAAAAAATAAAAATAAAAAAAAGAATTATCTGTTGGCAAATGACATGATCTTTTATGTAGAAAATCTTCAAGATTTCACAGTAATAAAGCTAATAATTCAGCAAAGTTGCAGCAAACAAAACCAACAAGCAAATATCAGTTGCATTTCTATATACAGACAATGAACAATCCTGAGGAAATTAAGAAAACAATCCCATTTATCATAGATCAAAAATAATAAAATACTTAAAAGACCTGTACAATAAACACAATAAAACATTGTTCAAAGAACTTAAAGACCTAAATAAATGGAAAGACATCAGTATTTACAGATTAGAAGACTTAAAATTGTTAAGTCAATTTAATCTTTAGATTGCCTTGGGTAGTATTTGACAATACTTGGGTAGTATTGTCAAATACTACCCAAGGCAATCTAAAGATAAAATGCAATCTTTGAAAATCCCATTGACAATTTTTGCATAAACAGAAAAACCCAGTGTAAGATTCACATGAAACCTTCAGTGGCCTTAAGTAGCCAAAGTTATTTTTTAAGAACAAAGGTGGAAGACTCATACTTATTTCAAAACTTACTACAAAGCTACAGTAATCAAAACAATGTGGTACTGGCTAAGGACAGATACATAGACAATTAGGACAAGAGACAGTCTTGAAATAAACCCTAGCATACACGTCCAATTGATTTTGGCACCCCATTCAGTGAGAAAAGGACAGCCTTTTCAATAAGTGGTGCTGGGAACACTGGATATCAACATGCAAAAGAATAAAGTTGGCCCTTACATCACATACTAAAATTAACTCCAAATGGATCAAAGACCTAAATGTGAGAGCTAAAACGGTAATACTCTTAGAAGAAAACAAAGGGCAAAAGTTTCATGACATGGGATTTGGCGATGCTTTCTCAGATATGATGCCAAAAGCAAAGACAACAAAAGAAAAATCAGGCCAGGTGAGGAGGCTCACAGCTGTAATCCCAGCACTTTGGGAGGCCAAAGTGGGAGGATCGCTTAAGCTCAGGAGGTGAGAGCAGCCTGGGCTACACAGTGAGACCCCACTGCTACAAAATATTTAAAAATTAGCTAGGTGTGATGACACATGCCTATAACCCCAGCTACTTGAGAGGCTGAGGTTAGAGGAGCCCCTGAGTCCAGAAATTTGAGATTGTAATGAGCCGCTGTGATTGTGCTACTGAACTCCAACTTGGGTGAGAGTGAGACCCTGGGAGGGAGGGACGGAGGGAAAGGGGAAAGGGGAAAGGGGAAGGGGAAAGGGGAAAGGGAAAGGGGGAAGGGTAAGGGGGAAGGGGGAAGGGGGAAGGG
>CAUYLG010068350.1:44-102426 GCA_963573385.1 Cacajao melanocephalus | reverse complement strand
AAATCCACAAAACATACATTTTTCTCAGTATCACATTACACCTATTTTAAAAGTGACCACATAATAGGAAGTAAATCACTCCTCAGCAATTGCATAGCATTTCACAGCTTCAAATAAAATATTGGTTGGCTGCTTGTTTGTTATTTTCATTTCTCATTCCTTCCTGTCTCCATTGTTAAATACAATTATTGGCATAAAAGAGGTTTTTAATACCCATTTTTAGACTGCATTCTAGCCTGGGCAATAGAACAAGAATCTCGTTCTCTCTCCTTCTTTCTCTTCTTCTTTCTTTCTCTCGTACATTCTTTTTTTTCTTTCTTTCACTCTCACTTCTTTCCTCTCTTTAAAAAAAAAAAAGAAAAAGAAAAAGAAAACCAAAACCACGGCAAGATACAACCTCACAACCATTAGGATAGCTGTTGTAAAAAAATAGAAAAATTACAAGAGTTGGTAAGGATGTGAAAAAATTGGGACCCTTGTGCACCCTTGCTGGAATGGTAAAATGGTATAGCCATTATGAAAAACAATATGGTAGTTCCTCAAAAAGTTAAAGAAAGAACTACTGTATGATTCAGCAATTTCACGTGTATATATACTCAAAATAATTGAGAGCAGGACATTAGTACAGTCATGTTTATAGCAACATTATTTACAGTAGGTAAAATGTGGAAGCAACCCAAATGTCCACTGATGAATGAACAGATAAGCAAAACATGATATATACACACAATGAAATATTATTAAGCCTTAAAGGCAGATAATTCTGACGTATGCTACAATGTGGACGAACCATGAGGACACTATGCTAGATAAAATAAGCCAGTCACAAAAGACAAATACTGCATGATTCCACTGATATGAGGTACCTAGATGAGCCAAAAATCATAAAGCCAAAGTAGAATGTTGGTTTCCAGGGACTATGGTGAGGTGAGAATGGGAAGTTAAAGTTTAATGTTTACAGAGGTTTCATTTTAGAAAATTTTTAAAAGAGTTCTTGAAATGAATAGCAGTGATGGTTGCATAACAAATGTAAATAATACTACTGAACCATACACTTAAAATGGTTAAGATGGTATACTTTATGATATATGTATTTTATTTGAATTTTAAAGAGAAATTTTAAAAATGGGAAGTCTTTTCACCAAAAATTACTGAAATAACAGCATATCCATAAGAAAAATATGAGCATCTACTATTACTTTATACAAAAAATGAACTGAAATTGGTTTATATACTGAAATGTAAAAGGTGATTTCTCCTTAGTACTGGGGGTGCTCCTTTCCTTCAACAGAGACATAATCTGCTTGTTCTAATTCAGTAACTGCTATATCCATCTTTATTAATCAATTACTCGCCCACACCCAGGCCTTCCTCATTGATGGTCACCAATCATGAGGGCTGGGCACAGTAGTAGAACTGGGCCACTGAAAAAGTTCTTAGGGTTCACAAATTCTAGCAATTAATCATATGATCTTCCATATTCAATAACCCAAACAAGATGGCGGTAAAAGCAACAGATTAAAGTCACTTCTTTGTGTTGTCACTGATGGTGTCACCTAATGATGAAACCAGTGAGGTTTCCCAGGTGGTAAGGTCAATTTAAACAAAACAAAACAAACAAACAAACAAACAAAAACAATGATTGGGCGATTTTATGGTGAAATCATGGACATAGAGAATCGATCTCCCTGAATCCCTTCCTCTTCTGTCCTGATTTTCTCAAACACCTCCTCCAAAGGGAATGTTTCCTCTGAGGAGCAGCTGCATGTAATGCTCACACTGTTGGCTAAAGATGTGTAGGCCACAGTGCAGATAACATCGTCTGTCTAGTAATTTTCTCAGTCACATCTTCCAAAGCCTATCTCACCACTTAAAAATGCCACCAAGCTGAGACCAAGGACATGAAATGTGCGTTGAATGTTTTGTCCATTAGCCCACTACTGGGGTCCCCCTTTCTGTGAGCAGTGTGACATCAACTAACTACAAGCGAACCAGATACTAAGCAAGGCAGAGAACAGTCTCCAGTGCCACTATGCTGTGGCCAGAATCTGCCAGCTTCACAGAATGGCAACTCCATGATAGTCGTCAATTACCACTGCATGCCAGTGACGGCCACCAGGTGGCAGCAGAGGACCAATGTATTGTATTTGCCAGACAAGGGCAGGTCCTACCCCGAGAGCTAAGGATCCTTGTCACCTTTAGAGAGAGATCAACTGCTGAGAGGGACCACAGTCCCCATAGGCCATTTTACTCTCTGTGGCATTCAGATGAGGCTTAACTTTTGAGCCTATCGTGTTAGTGGCAAGATTACCATCTCCAGTCCAATAATGGATTGAGGCAGTGATGCTGGACACCAGAGCTAGAGGGCCCAGTCACCCACTTTGCTCCATGTTGTCTCATCTCATATGCATCCTTCCCATGGCATCCACAAGGGCAACAAAAATGTCTCACGAGGCTGCAGTAGTGGCTATCAATAGCTTGTTGCCCCATAGAGGAGTGTCCTTAATATACCAGTCAATTGTCACCAACCAGGCAGCTTGCTGGCTGTTCCCAAGAATAGGTTAAAAGGGCATGTCTGGTTCTTATGAGCACTGATTAAGGCAAAGGTGATGGTTTTCTATTTAGTTCATTGGGCTATGGGCTCCTCTTGCAGTAGCTCTTCCAGAGTTGTCTCTGGGGCTAGATGGCTGCTGCCACCAGGTGGACACCAGCACTTTTACTTTTCAGTAAGCTAAGCCCCAGCATTCTCATGGACTTCCTGGGAGTGGTCTCCAGAGAGTCAAAAGCTGACCTTGTGAATAATCAAGAGACGGAAAAGAAGGCCCTAAAGGTGAGGTCTCAACTTACTTGTGTAAAGAGAATTACCTAAGAGACCAGACTTGCCCCATGAAGTGTTCCACTTCCATTTAATATGAGAAATCTGTGCATTTTCAATTCTGTCTTTAGTGCACGAGGAGACCAACACAGGATGGGAATATCGGGGTGCAATGGTAACTAGGAGTTTTCTCTAAGGCCCAGGTGTAGGACAGCAGCTGTGTCTCAAGCAGAAGGTAGCAGGGAGCCATACGCTTGAAATCAGTGAATCAAGGGGTGTGATCTGGACAGAGGCTGCCTCCCTTTGCTGCAGGCTCCACACAGCATGGATAAAAGTAAGATATACCTGTAGTTCCCAAAGAGCCATGGAGTTTATAGGACCTAAATTAGGGGGCTGCCAACATACCTTTTAAACTATTTCCATTGCACCTGCTGCCCAAGTTACTCCCCTCCAGGTCCCACCACCCCCCAAATAAATTTGGTTGGTTTGACAGATTGTCTTTGTCAATTTGTACACAGAGCTGACCAAAATACCAAGGTGAGGTATGTTTCATCTGCAAACTCCAAACAGTCCCACTAAGTTCTAGGCTTCCTTTTAAAGTAGTGAGGTCTGTAGAGTGGGTGTATTTCCCTTTACTGTCTCAGGAGAGGGTCTTTGAGCCTCTGTCCACATAGTTCCACAGACTTGTCTTAGATTTCTGGTCTCTGTATCATCTTAGGACTAATGAGCCACTCCTGGGCTTTCCTATAAGGCAGAGTCTACTCCAAAGCAGTTGCCAGCTGTTCTTTATTGGAGCTTATCAGCAGAATCTCACCGATGCAGTGGAATCACATCAGGTTCTGCAAGGAGAAACTCATTCTACATTTTGGTCCATCTGTTGGTAGCAAATATAGGAGAATTCAGTGCCCATGTAGCCAGACAAAAAACAGGTTTGGGAGGTTCGGGTGACCTTTGAGGGAAACTGATTATTGACACTTGGTGCCAAAGAGTTTGGTGAAAAGCACTAGCCATGCCCCAGTGTACTGTCAGTTGAGCAGTTGATTTAACTGCAGACACAAAGTTTTACAAGAGTCAGGGCTAGTGCCAACAACGGATTCAGTTGGCAATGATCCACTGTGGATAGAAAGATCCACTTCAGTCTTCCATTGAGGCAGAAATAATCTTCTAGTATGTTAAGTCTCTGACAGGTGGGACTTTATTTTTTACAAATAAGGCAAATATTTGTCCAGTTAATCAAATGGATGAATTTAAACTGGTGGCATTGACCTATATGATCTCCACTATACATTACTGCACTTACATTCAGCAATTCAAAGATTATTTGATTTTGGGGACATTTTGGACACTAGGACAATTATTGACATTTTTAACAATCATCAATCACACCTTCTGTAGAAAGCATTTAAGTAATTCCAGATGATGCATAAATTATGGCACCTAACTGCTTTGAATAAAATGGCTAAGAAAAATGTGAGCATAAAACATCCATTACTAGGTGATACAGTTTGGCTCTATCCCAACCCAAATCTCAACTCGAATTGTATCTCCCAGAATTTCCGTGTGTTGTGGGAGACACCCAGGGGGAGGTAATTGAATCATGGTGGCTGGTTTTTCCTGTGCTTTTCTCATGATAGATGGTAAGTCTCATGAGATCTAATAATGGGTTTATCAGGGGTTTCCACTTTTGCTTCTTCCTCATTTTCTCTTGCCACCACCATGTAAGAAGTGCCTTTCATCTCCCACCATGATTCTAAGACCTCTTCAGCCATGTGGAACTATAAGTCCTATTAAATCTCTTTTCCTTCCTAGTCGCAGGTATGTCTTTATCAGCAGTGTGAAAATTGCCTAATACAGGAAATTGGTACCAGTAGAGTGGGGCATTGCTGAAAAGATACCCAAAAGTGTGGAAGCAACTTTGGAATTGGGTAACAGGAAGAGGTTGAAACAGTTTGGAGGGCTCAGAAGAAGACAAGAAAATGTGGAGAAGTTTGTAGTCCTAAAGATTTATTGAATGGCTTCGCCCAAAGTGCTGATAAGCAATATAGACAATAAAGTCAGGCTGAAGTGGTCGCAGATAGAAATGAGGAACTTGTGGGAACTGGAGCAAAAGTGACTCTTGTAATGTTTTAGCAAAGAGACTGGTGGCATTTTGCCCCTCCCTTAGAGATTTTTGGAACTTTGAACTTGAGAAAGATGATTAAGGGAATCTGGCAGAAGAAATTTCTAAGCAGCAAAGCATTCAAGAGGTGACTTGGGTACTGTTAAAGGCATTCAGTTTTAAAAGAGAAGCAGAGCATGAAAGTCTGGAAAGTTTGCAGCCTGACTATGCACACACACACACACACACACACACACACACCAAAAAAACCCAACAAAGAAAATCATTTTCTGGGGAGAAATTCAAGCTGGCTACAGAAATTTGTATAAGTAGCAAGGATCCTAAGGTTAATTCCCAAGACAATGGGGAAAATGTCTCCAGGCCATGTCAGAGATCATCAGGGAAACCCCTCCCATCAAAGCCCAGAGGCCTAGAAGGAAAAAGTGGTTGAATGGGCCAGGCCCAGAGTCTCCATGCTGTGAGGAGCCTAGGGACTTGATGCCCTGTGTCCCAGCCACTGCAGTCGTGGCTGAAAGGGGCCAATGTACAGCTCAGGGTGTGGCTTCAAAGGGTGGAAGCCCCAAGCCTTGGCTGCTTCCACTTGGTGCTGAGCCTGCAGGTGCACAAAAGTCAAGAACTGAGGTTTGGGAACCTCCACCAAGATTTCAGAAGATATATGGAAATGCCTGGATGTCCAGGCAAAAGTTTACTCTAGGGGTGAGGCCCTCATGGAGAACCTCTGCTAGGGCAGTGCAGAAGGGAAATTTGGAGTTGGAGCCCAAACACAGTATCCCTACTGGGGCACTGCCTAGTGGAGCTGTGAGAAGAGGGCCACTGTCCTCCAGGACCCAGAATGGTAGATCCATCAACAGCTTGCACCAGCACTTGGAAAAGCTGTAGACATTCAACATCAGCCCATGAAAGCAGCCAGGAGAGAGGCTTCACCCTGCAAAGCAACAGGGACGGAGCTGCCCAAGACCATGGGAATCAACCTCTTGCATCAGCGTGACCTGGATATGAGACTTAGATTCAAAGGAGATAATTTCGGAGCTTCAAAATTTGATTGCCCATGGGATTTTGGACTTGCATGGGCCCTGTAGCCCCTTTGTTTTAGTCAATTTCTCCCACTTGGAATGGCTGTGTTTACCCAATACCTGTACCCCCACTATATCTGGGAAGTAATTAGCTTGTGTTTGACTTTACAGGCTCATAGGCAGAAGGGACTTGACTTGTCACAGATAAGACTTCAGACTATGGACTTTTGGGTTAATGCCAAAATGAATTAAGACTTTGGGGGACTGTTGGGAAGACATGATTGGTTTTGAAATTCAAGGACATGAGATTTGAGGGGGCAGGGGTGGAATGATATGGTTTGGTTATGTCCCCACTGAAATTTCAACTTGAATTGTAACTCCCAGAATTCTCATGTGTTGTGGGAGGGACCCAGGGGAAGGTAATTGAATCATGGGGGCTGGTCTTTCCCATGCTATTTTCATGATAGTTAATAAGTCTCACAAAATCTAATGGTTTTATCAGGGGTTTCCATTTTTGCTTCTTCCCCATTTCCTCTTACCACCACCAGGTAAGAAGTGCCTTTTGCCTCCTGCCATGGTTCTGGGGCCTCCCCAGCCATGTGGAACTGTAAGTTCAATTAAACCACTTTTTCTTCCCAGTCTCAGGTATGTCTTTATCAGCAGCATGAAAATGGACTAACACACTAGGCATAAGAATGACACAATGGACTTTGGGGACTCAGGGGAAAGGGTGGGAAGGGGGTGAGGGATAAGAGAGTACAAATTGGCTTCATTGTGTACTGCTTGGGAGATGGATGAACCAGAATCTCACAAATCTTAGTAAAGAACCTATTCATGTAACGAAATACCACTAGTTTCCCCAAAATGTATGGAAATAAGAAAATAAAAGCTAAAAAATCCTTTGTTGTGTTTCTAATTACTAATATGCAACATATTTTTGTTCCCCTACAATGATTACAGTTAATAATCAGCACAGAGGAATTCTTAAAGAACATATTTTGCCTCTAGATCAAGCCTAATGCCAGTCTGTAGGCAGCTGAGAGGTTTTGTAGCTGTTCCTTAAACGATATATTTGTTACCTACTCATGAAGTCATTAAGTAGCTATTGATATCTTAGAAATTAGAGCTGGAAAAGTCTTTAGACCTATTAAATGAGAATGACTTGTTTTATGTGAGCACATATTCACCATCCCTCTCTAGCCTTTGAATTACTCACCCTTTGTCTCACACCTTCCTGGCAGTATCTGTTCCCTTTCCTTGTCTCCTTTTCTGTGGTCCTCTCTGTTTCTCGAAGCCAAACCAGGTCAAGCTGTGAACTGAAGAGGTACCAAGATTTTCCCTGGACAACTTTCTGCTGGATTCTTCCTAGAGGAATGCATCAGTTACTGTCAGATTTAGTTTTGGGTTGTGGGATCACTTTTCATCTTTTTCCATCAAAGTAAGAAAAAAATGCTGTACTTTCTCTACAAGAGTGAGAGATCTGGGATCAACTTTAGCAAGCTAGTGCTTGTTGAAATGAAACACTTCAACAAGCTTGAGGGAAGTCACTAAAGAAGTCAGTTTCCTCATTTTTATTTCAAGTGATAATAACGAATACTCCTTATGGAGAACTGTCAAGATCTGATGGGGCTGGGCGCAGGTGGCTCAAGCCTGTAATCCCAGCACTTTGGAAAGCCAACACAGAAGAAGTGCTTGAGTCCAGGAGTTCAGGATCAGGCTGAACAAAATAGCAAGATGCTGTCTCTGAAAAAAAAATGTATATATATATATATATATATATAATTTTAAAAGATCTAAAATAGTAATAATACACAGTGAAGGGCTTTGACAATTATATTGTGCTACGCAGATGCACAGTATGATTATAAATCAGGTAGAGAGAGATAAACTTGATGAAACAGGAAGGAAAAACTTCATATATCAGACTGATCTTCCTAGATAAGGTCGCCACATGATATCTCCGTGGAGTCACAGATGCTTCTGAAAACTGGAAATAAGAGTCTTGCAACCAAATCTGGGAAAGAAGTAAGCTGAAATCAGCCTGATCACTGCTAAATATGAAATCACATCACTGCTAAATATGAAAACTTGTCACAACAGTTTGTTAGTGTAAATTCTAAGCCTAAAACAAATTAAGTTGTTGAATTCATTCAGATAATTGTTTTAAAGGGAGACTGAAACAGGTCTCTTGGCACCCTTTTTGTTTCAGATCATTTTAATTGAAAAGAAGGGGGATCATGTTACTAAATCGAACCTACCCCATCAACTTCTCTATCCGTCCCTTTGTCACACTCAGATAACGCTGTCCCTCTGTAGGGCTTGTTGCTCCATCTTTGAAATGGTGTACAAGTTCTCAGGATGTGCTGGTCAGGGGATGCCTATACTGCTTTTCCTCTCCCAGTCCAGCAGTGGAATATCTTCCCATTGGTCATTCAGGAGTGGCAGCCTGTGTTATCTCAGAGTTTTCTAAGTGGTGATCCCAAAGGACTCTAGGGCGGGGCTGGCTTTGGGTAGGGAGAATAGAGAACATTGGGCTAGAAGGGGGAGATGTTGTAGGGGTTCATGAGGCCATTAAATTAGTAGCATATTGCCAGACACATTGGCTATAATCTCAGTGCTGTGGGACGCCAAAGCAGGAGGATCACCTGAGTCCAAGAGTTGGAGACAAGTCTGGGCAACAAAATGAGAACCTGTCTCTACAAATAAAACTTAAAACTTAGCTGGGTGTGGTGGTGTGTGCCTGTAGACCTAACTACTCAGGGAGCTGAAGTGGGAGCATCACTGGAACCCAGGAATTCAAGGATGCAGTAAGTTATAATTGTGCCACTGCACTCTGGCCTAGGTGACAGAGTGAGACCCTGTCTCTAAAACATATTTTATTTTTATTTATTTATTTGTTTATTTTAATATAAATTCTGCCCAGGCTGGAGTGCAGCAGCGCAATCTCAGCTGACTGCAATCTCTGCCTCCCAGGTTTAAGTGATTCTCATGCTTCAGCCTCCCAAGTAGCTGGGTGACAGGTGCTCACCACCACCAACATCTAATTTTTGGAATTTTAGTAAAGATGAGGTTTTGCCATGTTGACCAGGCCGGTCTCAAACTCCTGGCCTCAAGTGATCTGCCCGCCTCAGCCTCCCAAAGTGCTGGGGTTACAGGCACAAGCCACCATATCAGGCCTAAAAAATATTTTAAAAGGAAGATTAAAATGAGTAACATTTATTGTAAACATATGTACAATTCATTTTCAAATGACAGTATATAGTATTGTGGTAAATAAAATGCAACTGTATTTAAAAGCATTACCAAGTTCCCATATACTTTCCTAGCACTTTTTTTTTTTTTTTATGGAGTCTCACTTTGCTGTCCAGGCTTGAGTACAGTGGCACAATCTCAGCTCACTGCAAGCTCTGTCTCCCGGATTCAAGTGATTCTCCTGCCTCAGCCTCCCATGTAGCTGGGACTATAGGTGCCCACCACCATGCCGGACTAGTTTTTGTATTTTTAGTAGAGAGAGGGTTTCACCATGTTGGCCAGGCTGGCTTCTAACTCCTGACCTCAGGTGATCCATTTGCCTCGGCCTCCCAAAGTGCTGGATTACAGGTGCGAGCCGCTGCATCCAGCTGTGTGACACTTTTTGATAACAACATAGGTTATATGAATACATTTTTTTGAATCAATGACCTGTTTGGACTCTGGCCCACCAGTCACTAGCTGTCTGACCTTGAGTAATCGTTTATTTTCCCCTTTCCGTCATGTGGATAATAACAGTACCTGTCTCCTAAGCATGATTCAAGGATTACATGAGATTATCCATGCAAATTGCAAGGAGTCATAACTCAGGTGGAAGCTTCTGTCACCCTCACCATCACATTTTCTCAATCACATTTTATGAATGAGTGCTGTGACGGGCAGGTCTGCACAGAGTGTGGATGTTGTAAAAGGATCCTCATCCTTGGGAAGATTGGCAGCCCTTGGTCTGGATGAAGCCTAAGGTGAAAACTTGAATGCTCCCCTGCAAAACTCTTTGTTGACTTTATCCACAGCTTTCTTCCAGTCCAGACATTTACATTACAGATTCTCCCCCTTCTGGGAACAGCGCTCTGCTTCTCCAAGAACAGCTGCCCCTCCTCCAGACCCAGCTGCCTATTTCAGGGGTCTGGGCTGTCCATCAGAGAATCCTGCTCTTTGGCTGTGGTTGACAAGTGCAATGGTAGGAATGCGACTCAAGACTGACCTATCATATCTCTCCCTGGGATTTTTCACACTGCAGCTTGGTTTGGAACTGGTGACACCCATGTTTCCCACACAGGAGAGAAAATTAGTCAGAGAAAACAAAGCACAAATGCAGAGAAAAGCTGAGGTGATACAAAACTGAGCATGATGGTGACATTCAGATTCCTTCATCTCTCTGACTGGGTGGTTGTATTCATCATGTGTTTTGATTTTTTTCAGCTCATGCTGTTTGGTACCTTTGAGAGCCTTATAAATTCAGGGAGAGACAGACCCTCCATGGGTTAGCTAATTCCTAAAGTTAATACAGTATATTTGGAATCATGCCTGTCATTAAGTCAACGATTCTCTTTATCTAACCCTCACATACCAAACCAGTGTTACCTCTACCCTAAACGTACCCAGAGACAGGACCAGACAGCCAGACCATATGCCCCAGAGCCTGCTGGAATTATTCAGAACAGCACACCCTAGACTGTGCTCTCCATCCAGCCTCAACTCTCCCTCGGAAACGATGATAAAGGCTCTGGCCTCCGCGTTCCCTCTCTTCTGCTTTCACCACCTGACCCAAAAGTCATGTTTCCCCTGCTGAAGCCCTGCATGCTGTGGCATGCCCCTTCTCTTTGGAAAGGTAAGTACAGTCATGCCTAGGTATTTAAGGAGGATTACTTCCAGGACCCCCATGGGTATTAAAATTTGCAGATGTTAAGTCCCCCCTATAAAATGGCATAGTATTTGCATGTAACTTATGCACATCTTCCTGTACACTTTAAGTCATCTCTAGATTACTTACAATACCTAATACAAAATAAGTGCTATGTAAGTCATTGTTATAGTGTATTATTTATTTGTATTATTTTTCATTGTTGTATTTTTTATTTTTATTTTTTAAAAATATTTTTGATCTGCAGTTTCATTGAATTCACAAATGTGAAATCTGCAGATACAGAGGTGAGGGGAGGAGGTAACTGTAATAAATTCTTTTTTCAATGGCACTAGCCTTTCTGTGTCACCATTCAGTCACCTTCATGAGTTAAAATCCCACAGGTACATTTTGGGACAGTTGAGCAGCCAGCAAGGTGACTCAGTGTTCCACAAGGACTGTGCCTCCCTCTGCTCTTGGCTCGTTAACTGACTGTGCCAACCAGCAAGCTCTACCTGGGAGGGCACGGCCAGCTGGTGGGGTGCCTGTGCTCTGGCTGCTACTGACTGCCTTGTACTACCTCTGCTGTGTCCTTTCACAGTTTTCTAGTCTAAATTGTGCTAAGGGAAGGACAGCAGATCTGGCTTTCACAGGTAGTACCATTAGGAGTGAGAGAGGTCCCAAGTGCACACCTTATTAGACCTACTAACCAGGTAGATGTGAAGTTAAGCAGGCAATTTGCACTAATTAGCACAGTAAAGACTTCCTGGAAAGAGGAGGAGCAAGGAGTGGATGTTCCTAGGGTGCTTTGAGGGCATCCAGACTGATGACCTGCCTGCCAAGACTGTAGACAGGGCTCACCCCAGAGCATTCAGGAGCTGGGCATTCAGGCCCAGGCACAACTCGCTTCTTGTAACAAATTGTCTCTTACTCTGGTGGACAAAGTCCTGGGCAAGTGAGGTCCTCCTTAAACAGTCCATCAGGGGCTGACATTGACTGCTGGGCCCCTGAGCATTGGGACCCTCTGAAGATACTCACCCATTTGATTCCAAATTTGGACAGGCCCATCTCTAATGGTTGGCAGTTAGGTGTAGGGTATCTCCTCATGGCAAACCATAACTCCCAAAATCCTTAAATATTGCTATATGGGCAAATCTCTTTGTTGTTCTGGCCTTGCTGCTATTGTGATTCGTTCCTCGACCTGGTGGGGTGCAAGGGATCACATCCCTGGAGATGGAAGGTCCAATTCTTCATGAAAGAGGAAAAGAGGAATAAGAATTCCCATCCTGCTCTCCCTGAGATGCCTGGAGATGTTCCTGAGCCTATGAAAGCTTGTTAATCCCCTGGCCAACATACTTGGGCACTCCTGACACCACAATTTCTCAATGGAAGAGCCTCTTCTTAAAACTCAATTGCCCCAAAACCAGAACTCTGCCATGACTGCCTTCTTGGACGTAGCTCCCAGGCCCCCTGAGGTTACTTGGGACACCCTAGAAAGCGAGGTCTTTGCCCACAGCAGAGGCCATCAGGACCACCAGGAGCTTGTCAGGTAAGCACTCAGTGGCAAAACAAACACAGCAACAAAAAACTGGTATTGAAAGGAGACCAAAAAAGAAAAGTAAAAAGTTTAGCCTTCTAGAAATACAACCTATTCTAAAGATTTAGTTTATGAGGAAAAAAAAGAAGAGGGAAAGGTATTGATTATGCTTTGCATGGGGGCTGTGACAGGGACCCTGGGCCCTTCCCCTCCTGCTCACCAACTTTTCTCAAAATTACTCATTCTATCCAATCAACAACTGACAAATATTTCACTCTTACTAATGTGACTAACATGTGATACTTAATGAAAATAAATCATACTTTAAAAATTACCCCACATGCACTCATATGTTCATTACGGTACTATTCACAATAGAAAAAACATGGAATCAACCTGGATGCCTGGTAAATTGGAAAGAAAATGTAGTACATATACACCATGGGATACTATCTATGGAGCCATGAAAAACAATGAATCATTTCCTTTGCAGTAACATGGATGGAGCTGGAGGCTATTATCCTAAGCAAATTAACACAGGAATAGAAAACCAAATACCGTATGCTCTCATTTATAAGAAAAAGGTAAATATTAGGTAATCATGGACATAAAGATGGCAATAATAGAGCTGGAGACTACCAGAGTGGGGAGAAAGGGAGGGGAGCAAGGTTTGAAAAACTACCTGTTGTGTTCTATGCTCACTACCTGAGTGACAAGATCATTTGTACAGCAAACCTCAGTGACATGCAATTTGCCCATGTAACAAAGGGTACAATTTGCGCTTGTACCCTCTGAACCTAAAATAAAAGTTAAGAAATGTGTTAATGTTACGTGGTTAACAACAACATTCTTTTTTTTTTTTTTTTTGAGACAGAGTCTTGCTCTGTTGCCCAGGCTAGAGTGCATTGGCATGATCTTGGCTCACTGCAACCTCCACCTTCCGAGTTCAAGCGATTCTTCTGCTTCAGCCCCCTGAATAGCTGGGACTACAGGTGCATGCCACCATGCCAAGCTAATTTTTGTATTTTTAGTAGAGATGGGGTTTCACCATATTGGTCAGGCTGGTCTCAAACTCCTAACCTTGTGATCCCCCTGCCTAGGCCTCCCTAAGTGCTGGGATTACATGCGTGAGCTGCCGCGCCCGGACATAACAACATTCTTTCTAAGGTAAATAAACTTAATTGGTTTTCACCTCGCAATCACACCCAGTACAATAGAATCCACACTTAGCTATCTCTTCGTTATCTAAAGAAATAAAACATTTGTTGTCCTGAACAAGAATCCTGAAATCTCATAATGAATGAGCACATTAAATTTGGAATGCAAATATTCTTGAGTAGGTCTAAGATTAATGCTTTTTGCTAGATGAATTAGATTTTACTGATGTTTATTTCACTAATTTCCTTATTTTCTGATAATAAATATTTTAATGCACATTATTTGCCCAACAAATTAATATTACTTTAGTGCAGCAGCTCGACATTTGCTATGTCTTTTTATAATGTAACCCTTGAAGGAAGGACTGAATTTTGACAACTTTGGCCTGGTGGTAAGTTTGGCACAGTTAAGGCTTACCTCAGAACCAAATTGCATCCATTCATATAATCTCTGGTGACTGCATAAACAGGGCCAGGCCTCTAGGTCCAGAAGCTACGTGGGAGTAACAGGCATGAGAGTAAAATCAGCTTCTGAATTTCAAATCCCCAACTGATGACCAGACATGCATTCAATTACCAGCCTTAACCAGTGTGTTTTTACCAATTGTGTTCAGACTTCCTTTCACACTCCCAAATGATGAGAAGAAAGCATGTTCCTAATATAACCAGAAAACAACGATTTCCAAATGAGAAACATTCTCAAAACACCTAACCAATTCTGCAAACTGCCATAGTCATCAAAAACAAGCAACATCTGAGAAACAGTCACAGCCAAGAAGAACCCAAAAAGTCATGATCAGTAAATACAACATGGTGTTAAAGTAGGAGCAGCCATGAGAAACAGACCTCTCGGACACCAAACAAGGAAGGAAGAGGTGATTTATTCATCCTGGAACAAAGCGACATAGTTGTCTAACAGCCAAGCTCGTCTAACAAAGAGAAGCTCTGCCTTTATATAGGCTTACAACTCTAGATATTACACGTGAAAGGGTCTTGGGTTTACAGTCTTAGAAATTACATGTGAAAGGATCTTGGTCCATGGAGTAGGCGTGGGGTGGGGGTTTGATCTTGTTTAAGTAAAACAGTGCCGTCTGGAAAGATTCCCCATACTATGCCTGCTATCTATAGGAAGGTGATTTAGGAGGTGCTGGTTGGCTAGCCTTTTCTTCTATTGAAATGCAGTGTGGAAGTCAAGGGAGAGGCGATCCTAGATGCTTGGGTCTCTTTCCTCACTGTCATGTTGAGATCCTGGACAGAAAAAGAACATTAGGAGTTGAAAATTTAAGTCTACACAAAACCCGGAGGTAAATGTTCATAGCAGCTCTATTCATCATTGGCAAAATTTAGAAGCATCCAAAATGTCCTAAATGAGTGAATAATTGAACTTGGGTATATTCAATCAATGGAATTTTAGTAGCAGGTGAAATAAAGGGACTTGGATATATTCAATCATTGGAATTTTATCAACACTTAAAAGAAATGTGCTATCAAGTTATAAAAAACAAAGAGAAACCTTAAGTGCATATTACTAAGTTAAAAAGTCAATATAAAAAGGCTACATACTGTAAGATTCCAACTATATGACATTCTTAAAAAGACAAAACTATGGAGACAGTAAAAGGATCAACAGTTGTCAGGGTTTGAGGGGACGGAGTGGTAAGTAGGCAAAACACAGAGGATTTTTAGGGCAGTTAAACCATTCTGTTTGGTATCATAGTGGTGGGTATTGTCATTATACCTTTCTTAATTAATTGAGATTAACATGTCATGTTACATTTCTCAAAACCCAGAGAATGTACAGCACTTAGAGTAAACCTAATGGAAATGACGGGCATTGAGTGATAATGACATGTTAATGCAGGTTTATTACTGATGGCAAATGTACTACTCTGGTTCACAATTTTGAAGGTAGAGGAGTCTGCCTGCATGTGGGGAGGGGTGCATAGGACTTTTGATACTTTCCACTCAATTGTGCTATGAACCTAAAACTACTCAAAAAATAAAGTCTGTCAATAATAATAAAAATATAGAATAATAGGTAAATCCTAAGCAAGTCTGAATAAAGTATGGACTTCAATTGATAATAATGTATCAATATGTGTTAATTAGTTGTGACCAATGTACCATAGCAATGTAACAGATAAATAGGGAACCCAGGTGAGAAGTGGAACGATAACTATCTTTGCAATTCTCTGTAAACCTAAAAGTATTCTAAAACTTTTTTAAAAAATTAAAAAGGGAAAGTATGAAGGGACAGAGATAGGAGAGTTCCACAATTTATCAATGTATGGGTACATTGCCTCATTTGTGTTTAGAATAATAGCAGTGACTTCCAGTTAATTCTTCTCTAATTGTGTGTCAGACACTGTGCTTGGGCCCTCTAAGCCTTGACTCCACATCTGTCCCACGAGGACCTGAGCAGACTTTCTGCCTGGGGTTCTTGTGAAATGGGCCTTTGTGTACTCATCCCTAGAAGTTACAGAGCCCCTTGGTCCTGGGAGCATGGGGAGGTGGAAGGGCCTGAACCTACTGGAACGTGCTATGCACTGCATGGCCGGAACTCCGCGTCCTCTGTAGTCTCCCCAGAGCCACTGGAAAAGGAGCTCATTTCCTAAGTTCATGGAGATGTGAAGAAAGCTTGGGGAGACCTCCTTAGCACAGTGCCTGGCACGATGTAAGCTCATTGGAGGAAGTGTGCATTTCTCCCCATGGACATCCATAACAGTATGGGTGGCGTAAGGAGCATCAGGAGCCAATGACAACAACAGAGAGGGGCTGGCATTGGAGCCTGGCCTTGAAGGATGAGGTGGTGTGTGCCAGGTGGAGAGGGACGGGAAGGGGAGCCCAAGAGCAGGGAACAGAAGAGGCAAAGGCAGGCAGTGGGCAAGGGCATGGAGTATCTGCAAGTGGTGGAACAGGGTTTCAGTGTGGCCAGATTGCAGTGTGTGTGTGCATGTGTGTGCGTGTGTGTGTGTCTGTGTTTCTGTGTGTGTCAGTGTTTCTGTGTGTGTCTGTGTGTGTGATTCTGTGTGTGTATGCCTATGAGTATGTGTGTTTGTGCATGTGTCTATGTGTCAGTGTGTGGGTCTCTGTGTGTCTATGAGTATGTTTCAGTGTGTGTCTTTGAGTGTGTTTGAGTGTGTGTCAGCATGTGTTTGTGTGTGTCTTTGTATGCGTGTCAGTGTCTATGTGTATGTGTTTGGGTGTGTGTACCTGGAAATGAGGTTGGGATGGCAGGATGTGCCAAGGAAGCAACTGCCCCACAGCCTTCTCTGATGCTGTGCTGCTGAGTCTAGTAGGGAAAGATCAAAGAAGACACTGGAAAGGGAGTCACATGAAGGGGAAGGGCCCTGGGAGCCAGTGGGGAATATTCGGTGTCACCTGGCAAAGCTCAGATAACCACTTAAGACCCTACCATGAGGCAAAATGATTCTGCTCCACTTTATGATGATAGCTTAGCCCAGTAAAAATTCCCGGATTCTACCAGGCTCTGAGAGGCTGGTAAAGAGGGAATTTTTAACATAAATTTCTCTACTGCTAGAATTAGGAAATCCTCTGTTTATGCAGTAACTTCAGATGCTAAAAGGAACTCAGACACTAAGAAGGCTTTGGCAACTTCAGTCACCCATTCAACAAATATTTATTGAGAGTGGCAGGCAGGAAGAGATCAGACCATGGATGTAGAGAATCTCACATTCAATTATGAGATCCCCCTTTTCCTGACTCTGTGAACTTGGACAAGCTATTGCATATCTCCAGTTATGTATTACTAAGTAAAAAAGTACTATTTTTACATTTTCTCTACCCAGAGTAAACAGAGAAGAGCCTAGAGGAAGCATTCAATGGCGCAGTTAACCCGCCTTTTCACTGGATTACATCCAGCACTTTCCCTGCAGGAACAGGCTCCCTCGGAGGGGTGTGGCTGGGAAGAGCTGTGAGTAAGGTGTCAAGTAAATGTTATAAAATCCCAGTCAGCCTGGCTCCTGTTGAATAGTCCACCCCCTTGCACGCTACCTGAGACAGCTGCAGCCTGCAATTCACTCCTGGGATCCCACTGGATCTGTGTGCTCAGAACAAGGTAAGAGCCTTGCTCCTTTAACAGCTTTATTACATGCCACCACTTCTCACTCCACTGAGGGCCTGGAGTTCCTTGGGCCAGCATCCCATCATGGGCAGGTTGGGGGCTGAGCCCCAGGGCTGTGAGAAATGGCTGGGTGTCGGTCGGGCATATGAAGCCTCCTCTTCACTATTTATTGCTGTTCTCTGCCGTTTCATGATTGTCTTTCTCCTCCTTAGCCCTAGAAGGAGGCCAACTTCTAGGGTAGAAATCCGATCAGGACCATTTCCTGGGCCTGCCTGCCTCTTTTTATAAAAATCCTGTGTTTTGTTTTAAATGGAGCACAAATAATGTAAATCATCTTATCATCATGCATTATATCAAACTAAATTGGCATCGTTCATAGTTGTCTTTCTTATTCTTTGCCAATGTTTTTAAAGGGCATAGTAAATGTGAAAAGCAAAAGGGATCAACTGGGGTGACAGAAAGGAATAAGGAGATTAATCTGGCTACCCATACCAGCTTTGTGACTTGCCCACTATGAGATCCTGAGCAATTTATTTACCTGTCTGAGCCTTAAGAGTCAGAGCTGTCACCTGGGATGACATACTAATAGTTACCTAGAAGGGCTGTTGTGTGGACTTAACAAGGTTGAGAATCAAACCCGGGACCAGTACTTAGCACACAAGAGGTGTCATGCAGAAATGGACTTCTCTTCTCCTGTGAAGCATGGGTTTTTATTGTACACATGATCAGATCCATGCAGTTTAGCGTGACGTTGATGTTCATCCTATTGATTCAATGATTTCTCATGATCCTTGTCTTCGATCTTGTAGTGTGAACCATCCGTTTGAAATTCACCTCTCTCCACCCTGGTTCACTTTGCCCAGGCAAATCAAACAACCTCCCCACCTCATGCCTTTCCTTTGGCTCTTGCTTCCTCCCAAAAATCTCCCCCACCCCCACAACCCCACCCACCACACTCAAACCCCAGGCATGTTCAACTCTGGGTCCATGTCATCTTCCATGATGGTTACCACATCCTTTCTCATTTTGGGCATTTGTGTCCATATGGAGTTGTGAGATAGAAATCCAGCCCTTTGGAGCTGGAAGAGAGTTTGGATCAGTAGCTTGTTTCAGATTAAGTTGAGGCAGAGATGATGGGATAGATTCCCTAATCGATGCCATTTAAATTCTCTCAAAGGGTGGCTTCAAAGCTCTCTCAAACCTTAGGTTTCTTGTTCATGGTGATATCTTCAACACCTACTCTAGTGCTCCATAAATGCTTGTTGAATGAGTGAATGAAAGAATGAGGAGTGAGCAAGTGCAGGAGTTGATAAGTACATAAATGAGAAATGAGAGTTCGTGAGGCTCCAAAGAGTAGTAGTTTTGTCACACTTGAAACTCAAGTCAAGTGGAAATGTGAGTAGACAGGCTGCTTGTCTAGTGCCTCTAGGAGCCAGAAGCATTCTTGGTCTACTCTGAAATCAGGCAGATACCTGTCAGGGTGGAGGGAGGCCAGTGTGTAGTCCTGCACAGCCGAACTGCTGCCTGCCACTGACTTACCTGTCTTTTGTCAAACAGGTGCCAGCCCAACTGCAGCCATGAGGATCTGTAGCCTCACCGTGCTCTCCTTCCTCCTACTGGCTGCTCAGGTGCTCCTGGTGGATGGGAAAAAAAATGTGAAGAATGGACTTCACAGCAAAGCAGTCTCAGAACAAAAAGACACTCTGGGCAACACCCAGATTAAGCAGAGAAGGAGGCCTGGGAACAAAGGCAAGTTTGTCACCAAAGACCAAGCCAGCTGCAGATGGGCTGTGACTGAGCAGGAGGAAGGCATCTCTCTCAAGGTCGAGTGCACTCGATTGGACCATGAATTTTCCTGTGTCTTTGCTGGCAATCCAACCTCATGCCTAAAGCTCAAGGACCAGAGAGTCTATTGGAAACAAATTGCCCGGAATCTGCGCTCACAGAAAGACATCTGCAGATATCCCAAGACAGCCGTGAAAACCAGAGTGTGCAGAGAGGATTTTCCGGAATCCAATCTTAAGCTAGTGAGCTCCACTCTACTTGGAAGCACAAAGCCCAGGAAGGAGAAAACAGAGATGTCCCCCAGGGAGCACATCAAGGACAAAGAGACCACCCCCTCTAGCCCAGCTGTGACCCAGACCGTGATCACCAAAGCTCCCGAGTGTATGGAGGACCCAGATGTGGCAAACCAGAGGAAGACTGCCCTGGACTTCTGTGGAGAGAGTTGGAGCTCTCTCTGCACATTCTTCCTCAGAATAATGCAGGACACGTCATGCTAATGAGGTCAAAAGAGAACGGATTCCCTTAAGAGATGTCATGTCATAAGTCCCTCTGTATGCTATAAAGCTCTCTACAGTCTCGAATAGATAAAACTTTTGTGCTAAGTGAGTGCAACAAAATATTTAAACAGATTTTGTAATTTTTCCTTTTGTGTTTTGGAATTTGCTTTGTTTTTCTTGGATGTGATAAGTCTTTGAGCTGAATGAGCCAGAGTGATAATTTCAGTGAGAAGAACTTTCTGCTGAATTAACAAAGATAATAAAATTCTGGATGTTTTTCAGAAATACATTCAAACACTGCTTGGTTTCTCTGTCTGGTCCCAAATAAACTCATAAATTAGTCCCCATATATTAATGGAAAAACTATCTTAAAAGCAACTTCCGGTTCCCGACCCTTCCCAAGTTCTCTTTCCAGAATCTTTTATTTTTTTATCCATTGGTCTGTGGTGTTTGGTGCTGTTGAAGTGTAATAATTAGGATCCCCATTTTCATGTGGGACACCTGGTACATGTTGTGATTAGATCACTTGTCAGGGACTCATAGATGGTAAGAGGGGAGGTAGGATTGGAACCCAGAAGTTCTGACAGTTGAATCTGCAGGGTTGAGGGACCTCCCCTACTGACTCATGTCAAAGCTGCCCATTCCCTCCCCTATCTGCAGGACCCCTGCCTTGCAGAGTGCATTTTTGGAGAAGAAATGAGCTTCATTCTTGGAGAAGAAAAGCCTAGTTAAGCATAGTGCCCATGATAAGGGCTGTAAAGAGAGCTACAAGGAAAACCAGAGAGAGGAGGCAGAAACTGCTGTAACATCTGGGCTTGAGCATAGCAGGGAAGGTAATACTAGAGGTGGATTTTGGAAAGAGTATCTGTAGGAATAAAATGGGGCAAAGTGGAGGCACTTTAGATATTTGATAACATGAATGAAAGTGAATAGATGGGAAGTTCCAGATTCTGGGAGAGGTCAGGTGGCTGGGAGGGGATGGGAAACAGGGATGGGACTACCATTCTTCATTTATATGTTAGTATAAAGGATCTGAAAGATTTATTTTAAGAGCTGAGGAGAGAGGATGAACTGTTCCCAATGCCTTGTCACAATTCCACAACCAGGGAAAAGAGGAGCAGAAGTTGATGAAAGCACTGTTCTTTAGCATGTCTGATGGTGGCAGGGAGGAATGGCAGGTAGGGTAGAAGGAAAGTCTTTTACATTCACCAACCTACTGAGATGTACACTGAGAATGTCAAAGGCCAATCCACAGTGCCACAGCCTCAGAGTGACATTTGGATGTCATCATCTTCATCAATAAAACTAACACTTACTTGTTTTTTGGGTTTTTTTTTTTTTTTTTTTTTGAGACAGTCTCACTCTGTTGCCCAGGCTGGAGTGTATTGGCATGATCTTGGCTCACTGCAACTTCTGCCTCCTGGGTTCAAGCAATTCTCCTGCCTCAGCCTCCTGAGTAGCTGGGACTACAGGTGCATGCCACCATGCCCAGCTGATTTTTTGCATTTTTAGTAGAGACAGGGCTTCACAGTGTTAGACAGGATGGTCTAGATCAAGGTGGGTGGAACACTTATCTCTGAACTGCTATGAGGCAGCACTGTGCTGCTTTCCCCATGGATGATGCATTTATTCACTCACTCACTCAACATATAACTTACAGAGCACTGACTCATGCCAGATTGGGTTCTAGGTGCCAGAGATACAGCAATGGACGTACAAGAGATGAGTACTCTGCCCTCATGGAACTTAGCAGTGGGGAAAGTGATGATGAGCACATGATTACACATGAATTAGAGAAGACTATTACAGCAAGGGAAGAGGAAAAGTGATCGAGGGTCATGAGCTTTAGATGGGGTGGTCAGGAATAGCCTCTCTGTGGAGGTGACTTTTGAGCCTAGACAGAAAGAGAGGGATCAAGCCAGGAGATACTCCCGGGTAAGAATGTTCCAAACAGAGGGACCAGTCAGAACAACTGCCCTGAAATCATGGTTAATTTACTTATACCATCCTATCTGCTTCTTCTTTATGCCAGGAACTCTTCCAGAGGCAAGAAATAGCAACAAAGAAAAGAGAAAAAAAATCCCTGTCTTCATGGCACTTCTATTCCTATGACAGGGATCATGCTTGGCATGTTCAAGAAATGTCCAAGAGGGTGGTGTCATTCACTGTAGGATGTAGGATGGGGTGCGGATCCTGACCTGTGAACCCTGCCACCAACTCCAAGAGCCCTGAAGCAACATTCCAGACCTTCCCCAAGATCCTTCAAGCCAAAGAAAGAAAGAATATTTTCCCTTAAGGTCTACACAGGTTCTCAGCCCTGTGGCCCCCTCCTCTACAGATGTAACTTAATATAACATACCCCTGAGATAGAAAAAGACTGGTAATCTCCAGGAGTCATGAAACAGTCATCAGGTTTTCTCTGGGTTGGCATGAACATTGCAGAACAGACCCAAAGCCTTCTTCAACTCCTCCAGGCCTGCAGTTGCTGGTTCTAGTTCACTCCTGGCCTCTGGCCACTGGAAGAACTGGAAGGAGTTTTGCCTCCACCATGGACAGTAAGCTGGATCTGCCCTCAAGGTTTGTTTCTGCTGATAGATAACCAGTCTCAGGGCCAATTATTTAATCTTCTGAGCAGAAATGAGTTCATCTTGACCATGGGATCATGAAACCCGCCCACTGTTAAGGGTCCTGAAACACTGACATTGGTCAATATCTCTGAATCTCCTAATGCTATGCCAATAGTTAGATAATAGGTATTCAACACACCTGACCACTTCAAGTCCACAGCAGAAGACTGAATTGCAGAGGAAAGTCAAAATTTCCAGTGAAAACTCTCTAACTATGGAAGCTTTTTTTGCTTTGTTTGTTTGTTTCTGTAGTACAAGTGTCCAGAAGCTACCCTTATGGATCACCCACTGTGTGCCAGTGGTTTTGCTCCATTGTCCCATGAATCCCCCACAACCCCATCTGGTAGGAGTCTCACCCTCATTTTCTAGATGAGGAAACTGAGGCTGAGAGAAGCTGAAGAACCTGCCTGGGGTTACGAAGTTATGAAATGGCAGAGCCTATAATGAGAATCCCTGACCAGAAGGTCCTAAGCCCTTTCTGCCTCTGAAGTGCATGATTTTCTTCACTCAGTAAGAGAAGAGTGACATTTACTGTCTCTGGATGTGGGCCAAACCTGACAATGAACAAGAGCCATCAGTCCTTTCCACATATATATCCTCTTCCTTGTCTGTACAGAGAGAAAATTTTAGAAGTGAGTGCTTCCATTGTGTTCAACCTCCCATCTTAGTCACATGCTGAGGGGACATTTTAAAAACGCAGTAAAAATAAATAGGTAAATAGAGGCTCCACAGACTTTACATTGACTTCTTTTTTTTTTTCCTTTTTTTTTGAGATGGAGTTTCGCTCTTGTCACCCAGGCTGGAGTGTAATGGCGCAATCTCAGCTCACTGCAACCTCTGCCTCCTGGGTTCAATCTCCTGCCTCAGCCTCCCGAGTAGCTGGGATTACAGGCATCTGTACCACGCCCAGCTAATTTTTGTATTTTTAGTAGAGACAGGGTTTCACCATGTTGGCCACGCTGGTCTAGAACCCCTGACCTCAGGTGATCCACCTGCCTCGGCACCCAAAGTGCTGAGATTACAGGCATGAACCACTGTGCCCAACTACATTGACTTCTATTCAACTTAGTGCTATATATTTTCTCCTTAAGAACTTTCTGGACATGAAGTAGAAAAGCCACCTTTCTCTGTGTGTGTGGACTTTAAGATATGACTTGTTTTGACAGCAAAAGATGGAAATTTTTAGGTAGGTAAGATGTGCTGAAGACTGGCACGTCTGTATCCCCTAAAGCCTCTCAGAAGTGGGAATGTCTCTCTTCCCTTATAAAACTTCATCTCAGCAGAGAGAGGGCCTCTTCCCTCCAGCACTCCAGCTCTGTGTGGTAACTCACAATCACACCAGTGCTGACTTGAATCTCTGGAATCCAACGTATCTCACCTAGCCTCCTTCCCCAGCCTCTCCCCGAAGTTGTTTTTGGCAGAACCAGCAAAGAATGCCAAAGTATTTGGAGTTGAAAGCTTTCAAGCAGATATGACACCAGCCATCCTCTGATGTGTTGGTTTTAGTAATGTGCTGTGTACAATGTTCACCTTGAAATGTCTCACTCAAAAATATTTCATGCAGCAATATGCAAGAAAATCCTTATGAGACTCCCTCTGAAGAATGGGAGGAATGGGAAGAAGATTCTAGAAGAAGGCTGACTTGGGACCTGGAGAGCTTGAGGTGGGCTATCCAGGGGAAGTTTCCATAGTTGAAAATGTGTTATATGGTCTGGTTGTGTCCCCACCCAAATCTCATCTTGAATTGTAGCTCCCATAAGTCCCACATGTCATGGGAGGGACTCAGTGGGAAGTAATTGAATCATGAGGGGCAGGTCTTTCCCATGCTGTTCTCATGATGTGAGTAAGTCTGATGAGATCTGATGGTTTTTTAAAGGGTAGTTCCCTCTGCAAGCTCTCCCTTGCCTGCAGCCATGTAAGACAAGACTTTGCTCCTCATTTGCCTTCTACCATGATTGTGAGGACTCCCTAGCCATGTGGAACTGTGATATTATTAAACCTCTTTCCTTTATAAATTACCCAGCCTCATGTATGTCTGTATTAGCAGCATGAGAACAGACAAATACAATGCGGGTAATAACAGAGCAGACATGAAATCTATCTTGTCCACCATCATAGCCCTGGTGCTCAGGGCATGCCCAGCACACAGTGGATCCTCCATAAATATACTGGTTGAGTGCATGAAACAGAAGGAGAGAAATCACTGCAGGGGCAGTGATTATGGGCTCCAGAGTAAAAGAAAAGTGACCTCAGACAAGTTATTTTGTCTCACACTTTCCATTTATAAAATGGGTCTGGAATATGTATCCAATAAGAACTATTCATAATTAAAATCTAAATCTTGGTCCTTACACATAGGTGTTCTTATCAAATGTTTGTTATAAGTAAGTAAATGAAAGAACCAATTCTCTGACAGAGGAGATAAGAAGGCAATGTTCTAGAAAAACTACACCAGACTCAAGATAGGGCATGCCAAGGACCTGCCTGCGACATGGAGCCTGGCTGTGTGCAGCACGATCACGGGGTTCCTAAAGCCTCTCCCCAGTGGGCCTTAAGAACCCATACTCACGAGCTGCACAGAAGTTCCATGAAGAAGGGTGAAGATGAAAACAAAGCTGGCGCTTATGGGCAGCCTCTGTGACTTTCTTAACCTGACTTCCAGCTCACTTACAGGCTCCTCCTGCTCAGGCCCCTGGGCAGCTGGTTGGCCTGGAGACCCTCCTGTGGGTACAGAGGCCCCCACCTTTACTGCTCTTAGATCTTGGTGCTCAGGGGAGCCACTGATAAGAATCAGGTTGCCACTTGCTGAGGGCGCTGAGTGAGCCGAGAATGAGTCTGCTTCACTTCCCACTCTATTCTCAGCACCCACCCAGTGCATGGCAGCCGCTCAATAAACCTCAGAGGTTACCGAAGGGTTTCTCAACCTCGACACTGTTGACAGTTTGGGCTGATAGTTCCCTGTAGTAGAGAGCAGCCTGGTTCATGCTATGATGTTGAGTAGCATCCCTGGCCCTTAGGCCCTAGATAAGTGTAGCAACCTTCCCACTGTTATGACAAACAAAAATGTCTCCAGAAGTTGCTAAATGTCCCCCTGTGGGGACAAAACCACCCACAGTGGAGAACAACTGGGCTGCGGTGAAGTTGTGGCACATTCACCATTCACTTTGGCTCCTTCAACAATACGTGTCCTGCTGCGGAGGGGGAAAGAGAGAAGTGTAAAGTTATGAATACTGTAAACAATTTAATCCACCCTTGTATGCAGTGAAAATATGCCCAGGGTGTGCTTGAGAGAGCAGATGGGGGTTTGCTGCTTTTCAGTCTGTCTCTGGTCTTCCAGTGTTTAAAAATATGTATTTTATTTTTGTTCTAAATGCAAACCAACGACTTTATCTGGTATCCAACAAAAGAAAGGTTGTTAAAGGTAATTTTGACTAAAATAAATTTTTACAAACATAAGCACTGTCTCCAGAGCCTGACTGCCAGGTACAAGGTGATTTAGCGGTGGCACATTTGTTACCAAATGCTGTCAGAACCAGCTTCCAAAGTAAAGCAATGCCCCCTACTCCCATCAAAAAGAGCCAAGTGTAGGGCCCCCTAAACCTGAAGGTGCAACCTCCTTCTACACCCACTCCCACTAACACAACTGTTAATTTAGTTCCTGGAATTGTCTTTCCTAGAACTGAGTATGAAGTTTGCTCTAAGCCAAATATTGGTAGCCCCAAGGTAAGCTGGGGTTTGGCAATGGCAGGTGTCCAAGGACCCAGATGGGCCATCCTGGCATACGTGCCAATGCTGTTGGAAAAGCCCAAAACCATGCCCTTGGACTCTGGGCAACCAGGCAGGTCAAGGTGGGGAGGGGAGTGGCCATGGCTTCAGAGCAGAAGCAGGTGTGGGGGCCAGACAGAACAAAAGAGTCCTAGCCAGCATTTATTAGGTGCTTCCTGCCTGCTAGAGGCAGTGGTTCCCAGCCCTGGTTGCAGGTTAAAATCACCTGGGGAGCTTTAGAGAATCCTGATGTCCAGGCTGCATCCCAGAGCAGTCGTATCAGAACTGTAGGAGTGGACAGCTCAGGAATTTTTAAAGCACCCCGAGTGATCGCAATAAGCAGCCAAAGTGGAGGTCCACTCCTCCGGGAACTGTTCAAACTGCTTTCCCTGCATTAGCTCATTTCATCCTCATGACCACTCTATGGTCAAGACTGTCCAGGAACCAGGATTGTAAGGAGTTTTGTCACTTTCCAGGGTCACAGAGTTTCTAAGAGCAGAGCCTGGAACCTCCCCAGGCAGCCATGCTCTCAAGCACTCATACAGAGGAGTCTGCTGGGGAGGCAGCCCCAAGCAGTAGAATGAGCAGGGCCTTGGGATTGAAATCCATTCTACCTTTCCACTGTCTGGGGAGGCCTCGGGCTGTCATCTCATTTCTCCAAATGTCTTAGCCTTCTTGTCTGTGCATTGGAGGAACGCTATCACCTCTGCAGAGTACACAGAGGATTCAGTGAGATGAAGTTTATGAAGCTCCTGACAACATTTCTGGGACATACCCAGCTTCATCATTTATTAGACCACATTGCCAAAAATGGGTCAGCAGGTAGAAAGGCAGATATTGAAAAGGATCATCAAGATACATTGACATGCTGGGCTGGGCTCAGTGGCTTAAGCCTGTAATCCCAGCACTTTGGGAGGCTGAGGTGGGCAGATCACCAGAGGTCAGGAGTTTGAGACCAGCCTGTCCAACATAGTGAAACACTGTCTACTAAAAATACAAAAATTAGCTGGGCGTGGTGGCACACACCTCTAATCCCAGCTACTCAGGAGGCTGAGGCAGGAGAATCGCTTGAACCCAGGAGACGGAGGTTGCAGTGAGCCAAGGTTGCAGTGAGCGGAGATCATGTCACTGCACTCCAGCCTGGGTGACAGAGCAAGACTCCATCTCAAAAGAAAAAAAAAATCATCTCCAAGGTCTAAGATTTTGCTTTTGGAAAACAGGGTTTTTATGGAATTGTTTTTTTCTTTTTCTTTTTCTTTTTTTTTTTTTTTTTTTTTTGAGACAGGGTCTCACTCTGTCACCAAGGCTGGAGTACAGAGGTGGCACAGTCATAGCAGCTCACTGCAGTTTCTAACTCCTGGACTCAAGTGATCCTCCTGCCTCAGCCTCCTGAGTAGATAGGACTACAGGCCTGCACCACCCCACCCAGTTATTTTTTTTTTTTTTGTAGAGATGGGGTCTCACTGTGTTGCTCAGGGTGGTCTCAAACTCCTAGCCTCAAGCAATCCTACCGCCTAGGCCTCCCAAAGAGCTGGGATTTCAGGCATCAGCCACTGTACGTGACCAGAAAACAATTTTTATTATTGAACAAGTCAAACATTTATAAGTAAAGAGGACCAGAGTAATGAATGCCAATGTATCTCTCATACAGCTCAAACAACTCTCAGCTTGTGGCCAATCTTGTTGCATCTACATGAGATCCCATTTATTCCCACTCCCTGGATTGTTCTGAAACAAATTCCGGAGAGCATATCATTTCATTCGTGAGTATTTCAACACGCATCTCTCAAAGATAAGGCAAGAGTACACATGTTTAAAACTCTTGGTATAGACCGCCAAACTGCCTGCCAAAAAATATGCAACAATTTCCATTCCCACCAACAGTATAAGAATGTGGCCGTTCTCCTTGTCAACTCCATGTACACTAGTTCAGTGTCCAGTTAAGAAGGGGTGAGCAAATGAGATAAAATTGAAACAGACAGTTCAACAGAGGTGATTAAAAATGGGAAACCAGGCTGGGCACGGTGGCTCATACCTGTAATCTCAGCCCTTTGGGAGGCCGAGTGGGTGGATCATCTGAGGTCAGGATTTCAAGACCAGCCTGGCCAACACAGTGAAACCTTGTCTCTACTAAAAATATAAACATTAGCTGGGCCTGGGGGTGGGCACCTGCAATCCCAGCTACCTGTGAGGCTGAGGCAGGAGAATTGCTTAAACCCGGGAGGCAGAGGTTGCTGTGAGCTGAGATCATGCCATTGCACTCCAGCCTGGGCGACAAGAGTGAAATTCCATCTCAAATAAAATAAATAAATAAAATAAAAAATAAAAATGGGAAACCAGTTACAAAGATACTGGAAAAGCTAAACGGGCAGCCTGGGCACAATGGGGCAATCCAACAGCCAGAAGCTTCTCACGGGGAGCCCCAGGGCTGGAAAGACAAATGGAGGAGGTGGGGTTGCTAAAGCCCAGGGGCCAGGGCACCCAGCTGGAGCCAGGACACCCTGGAAGGGCGGCTGCTGCTGCAGTGGAACCCTGGATGGAGGAACCACCCCAGGGACACTGGAGTCACAGTGACTGCTGAAAATGCCACCAGAAACAGAGAGAAGCAATGTCTTGGCTTCTTCCCTCCGTCTGCTCCCACTGGCCACACCGAAACAGAAGCAGTGAGCAGGGGAGCCTAGGAAATGAGTTTGTGTCCACAGCCTCACCCCAACCTCATACAAAGCCATGGGGAGAGTGTCGGTGGGGGTGCGGGGGTAGATCTTAGAGCCCACAGGGCAGTGATGAGCACTCTAAGCATTGCTCCTTTAGTTTAGCTTTTTTAATGAGTATGATCTTTTCTGGACCAAAATATTCTTTAAGTCAGGAGGGAAGGCATGAGTGTAGACTACAGCTAGAGAAGACACACTACTGGGGAGAATGCAAAAGAGGACAACCCATTTTCATAAGAATCTGTCAGTAGCTCTCTAAGTTTAAAATCACAATCCAGGTCGGGAGTGGTGGCTCATGCCTGTAATCCCAGCACTTTGGGAAGCTGAGGCAGGTGGATTGCTTTGAGCCCAGGAGTTTGAGACCAGCCTGGGAAACATGGTGAAACCTCATCTTTACAAAATGTACAAAAAAT
Organism: Cacajao melanocephalus; assembly: GCA_963573385.1. Taxonomy (NCBI): domain Eukaryota; kingdom Metazoa; phylum Chordata; class Mammalia; order Primates; family Pitheciidae; genus Cacajao; species Cacajao melanocephalus. The sequence continues at coordinate 73,030 of CAUYLG010068350.1, read as the reverse complement.
TAGCTGGGCATGGTGGCACACACCTGTAGTCCCATGTACTGGGGAGGGTGAGGCAGGAGGACTGCTTGAACCCGGGAGTTAGAAGCTGCCGTGAGTTAAGATTGTGCTGCAAGTGCATTGCAGCATGGGTGGCAGCACAAAACCCTGTCTCAATAAATAAATAAATAAATTTAATTAATTATTAGTTAATTAAGTTTTAAAAATAAAATCACAGTCCCTTCCAGAGATGTATGCTATGCACATCACAAAGATGCGTGTGTGAAGATGTTCATGATGACATTGCTTTTCTTCTTCTTTTTTTTAACTTTTATTATTTACAATACTAAAGATGGGAAGCAATGGGTGTACTCACTCATAGGAACTGACTAAAAAACATAAATGAGTTAGCCGTGATGATTTCTAAGAGAAATGTAAGCTAAATAAATGAAAGTTAAAAAAAAAACAGCGTGAGTTTCGTGTGTCCACATGTTTATAAATTAATGCATAGGTACGATGTTTCTCAAATGGTATACAATTGCTTTTCAGATCACTGGCAGCAGAAATCGCCTTTGGGGAGAGGAAGCCAAAGATTGGGATAGGAGAGAGACCTATGTACCCTCACTACTTTTAAAATCTGTTCACTCCCCTTTGTATTAGGCTAATCATATGAAATCACTAATATTCTATCATTTTTGACTCATCAAACAACAATTTTATACGGTTCAAACTCCTATTCCTTTATTAATTAAAAAGAAGCTGATTTTCAAAAGACCAGCGGGAAGAGCTGCAATTAGCAGCGCATTTGGAGTTGGCTTTTCTAATAAGGCAAGAATGTGACCTAGTAATATATGATTCCATGTTCCCCCAGAATTAAATTAGAAAAAATAGGATGAAGTCCCATGAACTCAAATCTTCCAGAAGAATTACCATCCCAGGGTGTCATCCTGATTCTGAACACAATATCAGCATTCAAAGTAGCTCAAAACAAAGGCATGCTGGGAAGGCAGATGGGGGTGTGTGTGTGCTTTTTCATGAGCTCCGAGTACTGCCGAGGGCCCAGAACAAACCCAAACTAGGAGGCGAACAATTCTTCTGGAACTCTGAGGGTATTGGGCACATATCTGTTCACAGAGCTGAAGTGCAATTTTGTTCACTGTGAGAGATAGAAAGAAATGTAATCAATCTTGACAGACTCTGACGAAAAACTCCCCACGGCCCTTCACATTCCGGAGGCTAGCAGGGACTTCTGGGGACTCTGAAGAGTGACTAGACTTGTTCAAATTCAGCAGGAGCATCTCATGGTGCAGACGGGGGCTACAGCTGCAACAGCAAAGCAGTGGAGGAGGCAAAGTAACACCAGCAAGAGACAGAGCCTGGGAGGCACTGAGAGCCACACAGGCTTCATCTCACCACATCCCCCTCAGGAAAGGGCAGCACCTTGCACCCATTTTACAGGTGAGAAGTAGGAGGACAATGAGAAGGTTGAATAACCTGGCTAAGGCATACAAAACCTAGGCCTTCCTTAGTCTAAAGCTTATTCTCCTGATGGTCACCCTGGGTGGGACAGATGCTAAAGACGACAGCTGGTGATGGATGATGGCAGCTAGGAGAGCTGGAGAGTTGGATGCTGGGCAGGTGTAGCTCGCCAGGTGCAGGCTGCTTAGGGACAAGATGGGGCAGTGGACAGTGCATCTCTTTCTGCTTTCAACCCTTTAGTGGCTTCTCATCACCTTTGAAATACAATTCACATTCAGATCAGAGTACAGGAGGTGCTTTGGGTCCCACTTGCCTGGCCAGTCTGCCTCTGCCCCACACCTTCATGCCCCTGCTAGACACCATTGCCCAGCAGAGCCCCAGCTCCTTCTCTTTCTGCAGTTCACTATGCTCTCTCACGACCCCTGCTTCTCCCCATTGTGTATGCTCGTTTCCTGCCAGGAGTGCCTTTCCTGCTATGGGAGTCCGTTTCTAAGACTCTGTCCACCTCCATCCCACCTTTCTCATCCCTAGTTGAGCAGGGATTTCTACATCTCCTCTGCTTCCCTCTAGTATAACACCTTTCCTTCCTCCCTTCTCCCTTTCTCTTCCTCTTTCCCTTCTTCCTTCATCGTTTATTCCTTCTTTCAATACCTTTTCATTGAGCCCCTACTATATGCCAAGTATTAGCTGCATTTGGAGGAGGATGAAAGTTGGGTAAGAAAAGGTCCTCCCTTCCTAGAGATCATTATCAAGAGCATGAAACAGACAGAGACCGAAAGCTCACAGTTGCCAAATATTTCTATATGTCCAGCGCTGTGTTACACACTCAGTGCACACGGCTTCATTTATGAAGTACCATGATCCTATGAGGTAGCGACTTTTGTTTTCAGAGGGGAAAACTGAGACAGGATTAGAGTTTTAACATGGGCAACTTATCATTAAATTTTGTGCTTCTAAGTGCTAAGAGAAAGGAAGGATTTAATGGTAATGTGTCAAGTGCAATGAAAGTGGACAGAGACCTACACACCTAGCCTGGGACAGATAGAAGCCTTCTAAGAGGTAATGCTTCAGAGGGGCATTGGAGGAGGTAAGGAGGAATGGGAAGGGTACTGTAGGCAGAGGGCTAGCCTAAGCAAAGGCTTAGAGGTGAGGAAAAGCAAGCCTCCTGCAGAGAAACCCAAGCAGAAGCAGGGTGGTGCTGCTGGGATGCAACACCTGAGGACAGAATTGGGAAGCACAAAGATGAGAGTTTTAGCAGGAAGCAAACACAGCACACAGGGTGGCCGAGGAGTGTTAATGGGGAACCTATTAGCGAGGATGCAGGCAGAGTTAAGGGAAACCTGTAAGGTCTTTTAGTCTGACTGATGGCGCCATGGACCCTACGGTGACCCCTGTGACCCTCATGTACACCTCTGGAGGGCCTTCTGGAATTAGAAAACTTGAAGTAACTGGAAGACGATGAAAAGTGGAACAACCAACCCCTGTGGTGACTAACTAACTTGAGACATTCTTCTATTGTTTCTTATTCCAGCCTCAATCGATAAGGCCATTGGACTTTGTAACCGACCTTGGTCAACCTCGTGACTCCAGACTCTATGACCCCCTCCCAGCTTGCAAACCTACGACCCCCTCCCAGCTTGCAAAAAACCACCCTAAACCATAACTTTCCATAGCCTACTCCAAACTTATAAAACCTACTCCTATCCCACCGCCCTCCTCTGACTCTCTTTTTGGACTCAGCCAGCCCACACCCAGGTGAATAAACAGCCATGTTTCTCACACAGAGCCTGTTTGCGAGGGGGGCGGGGTGTCTTCATTCAGAGAATGTGTTTTAACGACACCAACAATGAGTTATGAGACACCTGGGCTAGCAACTACAAGCCCAGGAGCCACCACCTATCCTAGGCCAAAAGAGGCAAAGAGGAGGACCAGAACTCAGGAGAGAATGGTGGCTGTGCCTTTAATACTAGGGACCCCCTCCTGCTACCACCACCACACACCACTGGAGCTGGAACTTCTGGTAGAGGAGCATAGGCCAGGTTGACATGGAGGCAAGATAATAAATATCCCAGCTATGTTTTCCTCCTGCCTTCTGATATCCTTCTCATGCCTCCCAGTGGCCAAACCCATCCAGAAGGCAGAGGGCTCAGCTGAGGCAGTCAGTGGAGGTCAGCCTTCCAGGTCAGAGAGATAGAGAAAGGTGGTGAGTGAGTCCAGAAAGGCAGGTGGAGAATACCCAGCACTTCTGGTTAAGGAGTTGAAACTTTATTGCATCAGTGTCAGGGTTCCATTGAGGGGTTTTAGGTATGGAGGCAACATGGTCAGATATAGATTTTAATAAAGACCTCTCTGGCAGCAATTCAGTAGACAGAGCTATGGGCCAGAAGGGATGAGCCCAGGAGACCAACAGGGCCAGAAAAATAAGGGCCAAGGCGGGAGATGGTGAGGAGCTGAATGGGGCATAAAACGGAAGGAGATAGAGCTTACCCAGGTGAGAGATGAGAAGGAGCTGAAAAGGAAGTAACAGAAAGGACACAAATGAGATTAAATTTTGATTTTTTAAAAAATTTGAGAGGTCTTAGTGAAGACAACAGCCAGGCTTCATATTTGTATAATCAACTGAATTTTAGTGCCAATAACTGAGATTAAAAATAAAAATGCAGGGCCGAACGCGAAGGCTTACATCTGTAATCCAAGCACTTTGGGAGGCCAAGTTAGGCAGATCTCTTCAGCTCACAAGTTTGAGACCAGCCTGGGCAAGATGGCAAAACCCTGTCTCTACAAAAAATACAAAAAATTTAGCCAGGGCTGCTGACGTGTGCCAGTAGTCTCAGCTTTGTGAGTGCAAAGCTGATGTGGAAGGATGGCTTGAGCCCAGGAGGCAGAGGTTTCAGTGAGTCAAGATCGTACCACTGCATTCCAGCCTGTGCAGCACAGCCAGAGCTTGTCTCAAAAGAAATAAATAAAAATAAAATTAAAAAAATTAAAATACAAAAGGAGCAAAAACAATGTTTAGAGAATGGTGACTAATGAGTTTTGTTTGGGACAAGTTGAGTTTGTAGGACATCCAAGTGTAAATGTCTAGCAGACATTCAATTTGAGTCCAAATATTGAGTGGTCTCTGTCTGGAGATTTGGAAATTAAAACCACCAGTAGGCTAGGTGAGGTGCCTCACTCCTGTAATCCCAGCACTTTGGGAGGCTGAGGCAGGCAGATCATCTGAGGTCAGGAGTTCGAGACTAGCCTGGCCAACATGATGAAACCTCATCTCTACTAAAAATACAAACATTAGCTGGCCAAGGTGGCACATGCCTGTAATCCCAGCTAATCAGGAGGCTGAGGCAAAAGAATCATTTGAACCTAAGAGGTGGAGGTTGCAGTAAGCCAAGATTGTGCCATTGCACTCCAGCCTGGGTGACAAGAGTGAAACTCTGTCTCAAAAATAAATAGATAAAGCCATCAGAAGGTAAATTCTAGTTAAAACCCTGAAAGTAATGAGATGTCCCAGGGAGAAGGAGTAACTAGGAAAGTAGACAGGTTGTCTGGGAGCACCAGCACTGCGTAGTGAAAGGAAGAAGAAATCTACAAAGCTATAGACAATGAATGAAAGACCAGAGAAGACAAGAAGAGAGAAGCTTCCTGGGAGCAGAGGCCGGAGTGATCAATAGCATTAAATATGGTGGTAAATAAGAGACAAAGAGCATCTTCTGCTTAAAATTGTGAAAGGAGAATACCTTGGGCCCCCAAAATCACTAAGCTAAAAGGAAAATTGAAGCCGGAAACTGCTCTGGTTAAACCTGCCTCCCGTTCTATTCAAACTCATCCCTCTGCTCACTGAGATAGATGCATATTCTGATGGCCTCCTTTGGAAAGGCTTATCAGAAACTCAAGAGAATGCAACTATTTGTCTCTCACCTACCTGTAACCTGGAATCCCCCTCCTTGCTTTGAGTTGTCCCCGATTTTCTGGACTGAACCAATGTACATCTTACAGAAACAGAAAAGGAAGTAACAGAAAGGACACAAATGAGATTAAACTTTGATTTTTTTTTAAAAAATTGAGGGTCCTTCCACCTCCTCACCTGGGCTAGCAACTACAAGATTTATGTCTCAAATCTCCCTAAATGTATAAAACCAAGCTGTGCCCCAATCACCTTGGGCACATGTAATCAGGACTCCCTGAGGCTGTGTCATGGGTGTGCCTCCTCAATGTTGGCAAAATGAACTTTCTAAATTAACTGAGACCTGTCTCAAATTTTTAGGGCTCACAGAACTTCCGAGGTTGTAGGTGACTTTAGAAAGAGCAGTTATGACTCTCTTGGTGGATGGATTACTGGGGGTTGAGGTGAGAAGCGAAGGTAAAGTAGACATTGAAGATGTAGATTACTCTGTTTAGAAGTCTGGATAAGGATGGAGAAGGGTAGAATGATATCTCTCCTAGGTATCATCCTAGGCCAGTGCATGAGTTTTACGGTTTTAGGGGAACATACAGAGGGAGAAATGGATGATGCTGCAGAAGAGGGAAGACCGTTCATGAAGCCCAGACCTGGAGGGGCCAAGAGGGCACAGATCCTGGCACTCTCTGTGCTCTTATTGCCTGATCACTTGTCCATCCCCCACATCCCTCTACCAGTCAGGAAGCTCCATATCTGCTGCACTGAGAGTGTTGACTGGCACACAGCCATGCTAAATCCTTACTTGCTGAGTGAATGAATAAGTGATGGTAGAGTGGATAGTCAGGGATATAAGTCCAGACAGAAGGAATGAACCTTTGGCAAAGCTTCTGTAACTTGCACAAGATGGCCAAGGTCTAAAACATGACATCTCCAGCCAGATAATTGTCTGTAGTAAGGAAATAATCAAGATTTACATACCCAGCAAGCAAAACCTCCAAACAGAGGAGGCTGAATGAAGGCCTCTATAGTGAGGGTTGCTGGATTAAAATCAGTGAAGCTGGAAACTGACAATCTTCATGTTTAAATTAATTGGGCACTTGAATAGGACTGATTTTTATTAGCTCATTTAATTTGGCTTAAGATCTTGCTTTTTATCTGGGGCAGAGATGGAGTTAGTTAGATTCTGTCTCGAGACTTTTTCAAGTTTTCAGTTTACTTTTTTTCCCAGAGTGACTAAGGGTTTAGCCACATGCAAAGAAAGCAGAGGAAGGGCATTCTGCTTTACTTGATCAAGGTCTCTGAGGGCTGGAGTCTCCATTACCCATCCCGCCTATCTGGCAACAGGAATACTTGGGTCTGCAGTAGGCTGGATCAACAGGGAAGTCAATGCATTGCAGCTGAGAGAGAAGCTGCTGGAAAGCAAAACAGGGAAAATAGTAACTTAGGGAAGGGAGTGAGGGTAAATAAGGAAAGCGAAGAATTGGTATGTCTTTTACCAACCAAGTCACCAGTAAGTTGAAGGAGCAAAATGCACTCACACCTTGGATCCCAGCCTCATACTTCCCTTAAGTTTGGGCAGATGTCCATGAACCTTATTTGTGAAATGGAACATGTTACCAGTGCAAGGTTTCCGATGGAAGGTCCCAGGTGGTGAATCTGTATGGGTCTGTGCAATCTCAATTCTTGCCTCTTCAGGAGAAAGAATTTGACAAAGTGGCATTAGGCAGAAAAAGAGACAAAGGCAAGTTTCAGAGCAGGAGTAAGTTTATTTAAATGCTTTAGAACAGGAAACAAAGGAAAGTACACTTGGAAGAGACCCAAGTAGGCACCGAGGTCAAGTACAATGCTTAACCTTGATCCTAGGACTTTACAGGCTGGAGTGCAGTGGTACGATCTCAGCTCACTGCAACCTCTGCCTCCCTGTTTCAAGCGATTCTTCTGCCTCAGCCTCCCCCTGGCACCCACATTCAATTAACATTTTGGTGCGAAAGGTGTGGACCATCAGGAAATGATCTCTCTCTGGTGTTGGCTGCCAATTTATCACTTTTAGAGGGGAAATGTGATCATTGCTAAACGGTCACCCAAAATTCTTAGTAGGTGGTGGGAGAGCCCTCTCCTGCCCCTCTTATACCTGTCTAACTACCTGTAACAAAGTCATTCAATTAAAACTGAATTACCCTCTATAATGTGCCACATACTGTTCCAGGCACTTGAAGAATATCAGTGAAAAATAATTTCCCTTCTTCAGGATGTGTTGGGGAATAAATGAGATCGTGCATGTAGAATTACCTGATGATGATCTGTAAAAGGTGCTGAATTGGAGGTAACTGCCATGATGATGGTGGTTCTCATACACAGAAAACAATGATACGAGGGTGGTAGTGTACTGATGGTTGATGGTCTCACTTGTCACCTGGGCTGTGAGCTCTCTGAAGCAAGGTGGGGACCATTTTGGAGTTCTGTTAAGTAAGCAACCACTAGGAAGGGGCCCCAGGTAGGGCAGGGACCCAGGTGGGGAAGAACAATGAACATTGTTCTTTAAGAGATGGCTAATCGCAAACAACCCACCAAAATAGCTCCCTCCAGCCCCTGCCTCTTTACAGATAGCCCCTTCTCTGCTGCTGCTGCCTGTTGCAATCTTGCAACATATTTTTATACTTTCTCTAATAAATCTGCCTTTCTTTACCGATGACTGTTTTGGTAAAGGTACCACCTGCGAAGGTACCACCTTTTGTAAAGGTACCACCTGCGAAGTCCACCCTGACCAGTTGCACCCACAATAGCCGTGTCTGCCTTATGAATCTCTCTGAATTCCTGGCACAGCGCATGGCATATAAATATGTGGTCATAGTAAGAAATCATTCTCAACCAATTATTGCCAATTAAGTTATGTATCCCTTTAAAGTTCATATTCTTCAGCTATAAACACACAGGGTCCTAGGGCCCTTCTGACAACTAGAGAAGTTCCAAGGTACTGGGTGCAATATCTGGTCCACAGAGGTGATTGGAAAACCCAACCAGTTCCTACTGGTCACTTCCTATTGTAGACTCGGCCCAGTTTCATTTACTCACCTAGTATTCACAAGAGGGCATCTCCAGAGCTCTTCCAGTGGTTGCCAGTGTGTACAGAAGAGGAATTAGGCACATTGATCAGAAGGGGCAAGTGCCCAGAGCCACTCATCCAAGGAGAGACAGAGCTGGGGCTGGGCCAAGCTGAGGGAAGGATGTAGGAGTCTGGTCAATGCCCGCAAGGAATATCTAGTGTAATGTAGGAGATAAGCCACTTACAGCTGAAACACTTAAATCCACTGTGGCTGATTAAACATCAAGTGCTGGCAGGGTACCAAGTAGGGAAAGAAGAACAAGAATGAGGGAGGAGGCTGCATGGAAGAGCTGAAATCTCAGCTGGGTTTTGAGTGATATAAGAGGAGGAGACAAGTAGGGATTTATAATCAGAGAAAACAGCATGAGCAAGGGCTTAGCGGCGACAGTGGGTGTGGCCAATCCAGGGAACAAAGAGGAGAGCCAGACTATGGGAAAGAACCAAGTTACCTGACCAAGTCCCTGTTGCATGCCTGCCAGGGCTTTCTATCCTAATTTCTTTCACCCCTCCCAGAAACTTGGAAGACAGATTTTGTCATTGTTGCCATCTTAAAGACAGGAAAATTAGGACTCCTTGGGGTATGGCAAAGCTGGAATTTGATCTAGATCTAACAACAAAACCCTTGTGCTTTCACTCTGCTTAGATATCTTCCTGCACGGTGCAAAAGGGGCTTCACTGGTGACGAGATCTCCCACTGGAACTTGGGAGATCCTGGTTCTACCTCTAAATAGCTGAGAACCTGGGCAAGTGATTTAGTCACTCTCACCCTCCTTCCCTCCTCTACAATACGGGACAGTAATAATTCCTATTAAATAAGAGGAACAGCAGTTCCTGCTACAGTTGACCCTTGAATAATGGAGGGGTTAGGGGAACAAACCCCAATGCACTCAGACTTTTGACTCTCCCAAAACTTAATAACCTACTCTTGACCAGAAGCTTTACCAATAACCTAAACAGTCAATTAACACAGGTTTTGTATGTCATATGTATTATACACTGTATTCTTACAATAAAGTTAGCGAGAGAAAAGAAAATGTTATAAGAAAATCATAAGAGAAAACACATTTACAGTACTCTACTGTATTTTTTGATTCTGTAAGTTTACAAGATGAACAATCAATCTAAAATGGCAGCAACTGCAGCTGCAGACCTCAACTGATGGTCCATATCTAGCAATTCGAGATCTTGTTTGTCAGCTTGTGACTTTGCTTTTTGGGAGTGCTTCCAGTGTCACTATACGGCACTGCCTTTGTATGGGGTGCCATGGTGTTATTCAAGATTTAGGGTATTGCACTTAACACGATGAAAAATACTTGAGAACCACATGAGATCACTATTTACTGCAATAAGCAAATTGCTGGAGAGATGAACTCACGTGGAGGTGATCAGTGTCACAAGGCATTTTAAGTAGGTACTCACAGCCCTTGATCTCACTGTAATAGCAGCTTTTGGTGGCTACAAAATTATTACAGTAGAACATATAGTATGTGCTGCAGCTAATTTTATGCAGTTATGATCTAATACTGCATCTTTATATTTATCTACATTTCTCTTGACTGAATGGCACCATGTATGGTCTATAAGTGTGTGTATACATTTTGAGAGATTTTAATTTTTATAATAGGTTTGTATATATTTTGTGGTAATAAATGATAAAATAGGCTAATATCTACATATATTTTATGCATTCATAACATGCTTAACTTTTTCTAAATTCTCCGTATTTTTAGGCTACGTGGTTCATCTGCAAGTTTTTTCAAATTGTCACAAATCTCCAAAAAATTTTCTGATACACTTATTGAAAAAAAATCCACATATAAGTGGACCTGGATGGTTCAAAGCTGTGTAGTTCAAGGGCTAGCTGTATATGCCTCTCTCCGATCGGCCCTATTTCAGATCAGCCTTGTCTCAGATTAACCCTGTCTCAGATCAGCCTGGGGGAAAAGGAGTGTTCCGCTGTGGGTTCTCACACCAGGACCTGGGCAGATGGAATGTTGTGGTCACTTTACCTGCGGAAAAGAAGGAGCACGGCAAATCAGCATGGCTTCTGAAACTTCCACCCAGTGACATGCTCATTTCCACTTCTTTGGCCATGCCAAGCCAGGGGCTACACTTAAGGAGGTTGACAAGTCCCAATTACTATAAATCTAGATGGGAGAAAACTGAAAATATTAATGATCATATGTAATATTCTGAATGTTTTGCAAGAGTTTTTACTACCTGAGTTCTTTTCGTCTTTAGAACTCCCTGTGAATTTTCAGATCTCAGGATGAAGAAATTAGATGTGATTCTAAGCAACGGGAGAGGAGTTCTTTAAGGTTTCTGAGGAGGGAGGGATAGAAGCACTGAAGTTCAATAAGTCAATAAGAGCTGTAATCAAAGTGGTGATGAAGATCAATGACAATGGTGAAAGAATGCAGAACGCATTTGCAATGGGAGAATCTGCAAACATGGGAGCTGCAGGAAAGATAATGGAGTTGAGGCAGGAGAATAAGGAATTAGGGGAACGAAGGGTTAAGGCATAAGCAAAAGAATAGCAGGTGCAGCCAGTTCTAGGCAAAACTGGGCAGCATACAGGCCCCATCCTCACTCCTGTGATAAGGAGACAGAAGCTTCCACCACAGCCTCTGGTCGCAGGCCAATCCTTCATAGGGGTGTTACCAAATTTCTATAGCTTAATTAAAACCCTAAAGAACACTGTAATCATGGCTCTTGAGCCACTTGCTCGAGCCTCCTCCCACTCCGTGGAGTGTACTTTTGCTTCAATAAATCTGTGCTTTCATTGCTTCTTTCAGTGCTTCATTCTTTTGTTGGTTGGTTTGTGCGTTTTGTTCAATTCTTTGTTCAATGCACCGATAACCTGAATGACTCACAGTCAAGACTTTCCATCAGGTAACAGAATGATCTAGGTACAACCTGACTTAGGATGCTAGTGATGGAAAGAAATGGCACATTCTGTAGAGACAATCATATGCAATAAACACTAATTTTGAGTACCCACTTTCTGCCAAACACTGTGCACTCCAAGTACAGAGATAGATAAGAACAATTTTACTGCCAAGGCACCTCCGGTTCTTGTGGATGAGACAGATGTGAACTCAGTGTGTCTCACCTTCCATGGGCAGCCTCTGTTCCCATTCTGTACCCACCTCAGAGAAAGACCCAACATTGAGTTGCATCCCCAACAATATCCCATTCATGAGTGGTCTCTATTTTTCTGAAGATGTGGAGGAACTGAGAATGCTATGTGGCACACTCCACAGCAAAATGCATTACCAGTTCCTGTCCATTCACTGTGGATAGCTCAGAAAAACTCAGAAATGACTCAAACTAACCAACCCCATACCTGCTTACCCCGCCTTGATCATTTCTTCCTGCAAAAAACAAAGGCACCTGCCACACAGTGTCCTCCTGCTCCCCCTGCCTCCTGGTGCTTCCCCATGTGCTCGAATGATGTGGGACACCTCTCTTCTTGGTGCTTGCCCACGCTGAGTGGTGTGGCATGCCCCCTCCTGCAGGGAACTGTGAGTAACAAACTATTTCCTCAATGGCAGTCATCTGGTCTGTTGGCCTCACCATACTGGAAGAATACAATAAAACCTTTGTGCAGAGGGCCCAAAACAGTGTATCCAGTATCTGAATACTGCTTAGTTTTGCCTTGGATGGGAAGGAGAGGTATCTGACTTGTCTGGATCTTTTGGTTTCCTGAAACTTCACTGGGATTAACAGAATTAAAGTAAGACCTGGGGCAGAGAGGTGAGTCATTGAAAATTTGGCAGGTCCTAAAACAGAATTAACGTTTGTGCAGGTTTCCCATATGCTGTGTTTGTGTGGTGAAGTTTGGCAGTATCCTAAGCCTGTAAACATTTTTCCACAAAATCCCACAGCCTTCTTCCTTCTTCCTTCTCTCCCTCCCTCCCTCCCTCCTTTCTTTCTTTCTTTTCTTTCTTTCTCTCTTTCTTTTTCTTTCTTTCCTTCTTTTTCTTTCTTTCTTTCTCTCTCTCTTTCTTTCTCTCTCTCTCTCTCTTTCTTTCTTTCTTTCTTTCTCTCTTTTTTTTTTTTTAGATGAAGTCTTGCTCTGTTGCCCAGGCTGGAGTACAGTGGCATGATCTCAGCTCACCACAACCTCTCCCTCCCAGATTCAAGCGATTCTCTTGCCTCACCTTCCTGAGTAGCTGGGATTACAGGAGCACACCATCACACCCAGCTTATTTTTGTATTTTTAGTAGAGGCAGGGTTTCACCATGTTGGTCAGGCTGGTCTCAAACTCCTGACCTCATGATCCGCTCACCTCAGCCTCCCAAAGTGATGGGGTGAGCCACCGCACCTGGCCTCCCACAGCCTCTCAAAGCAACATGTCTATTATGCAAGATGGGGAACATCTTGTATATGTTCCCTATGAAATTTGTTCCCTTTTAAGAACTTTATCTGAAAATTGATTGCACATCTCTACTTTCTTATGTGACATTCATTCAAGAGGGACATGTATAGTCCATAGACAGGCAACCAAAAGGAGATTTACAGTCATTGTGAAGGCCCAACATACGCAATCATCTTTCAGCAGAACGTATGAACTTCAGAGTCCAAATGACTATTTTGATGATTTAAAAGACATTTGTCTTATTTCTTTCTAGATTTTTGGAAAGTTGTAGCAATACTAATTTTTATTAGTATAGTTAGCAGTCAGATGCCTTGACTGATTCTTTACCATCCTCATTTACAGATGAGGCAAAGAAAGATTGGAGAAACTAAGCATCCTAAGATTTATGACTAGAAAATAATGGAACTGGGATTTGAAGCCAGATCTGTGCAGCCTGATTTCTCAACCTCATGTCTATGCCAAAAAGCTAACATTATCAGGTTAGTGACTTGTGGATGACTGGCATGCTATTGAGTTTCACCAAAAACAAGGCTCATTTGTAATGCTGTTGGAATGAAGTGGAATGCTCCTAAAACTGATAGAATAGTACAGAGTCAAGCTCCAGCTGGTAGTTTCTATGACACACTTCCTGATGCAACAAAACACCGTGTCATTGCTCATTTAGGGAGAGTTTGTTGGTTTGTTTGTATTTACCCAAATGTCATGAATATCAGCTTTTCGCCAGAGTTGCCTGATTAAGCGCTTGTCCTTTATCTAGTACCAGCTGTGTTCTGAAGTCTAGCGACCTAGAGCCATGTGCGTCTTTGCCTCAGAAATATCTTCCACAAACTAGTCTTGAGAGATTAATTTCATACACGGTTCTACACTGAACTATGGCAAATCTGGTGCAGTATTCACATAATTATAAGTCCTCCCTGGTTTCTAGTATAATGAGCCTTGGCTATGAAGCCAGGAGTATGGGTTCTATTCTCAGGCTTTCTGCAAATAAGATGTGACCAAGAGCAAGTCATTTAATTTTTATGTACCTTAATTTCAGTCAGCTCACTTAGAAACCACTCACTGAGGTCCTATTAAACTCCAGGCCCCAGGTTAGGTCACACATCACAGGTGTTAAAAATGGAGATTTTGAAGCCTGACAGACCTGTCTACAGTCCATGGACAGGCAACCAAAAGAAGATTTACAGTCATTGTGAAGGTCCAACATATACAATCATCTTTCAGCAGAATGTATGAACTTCAGTGTCCAAATAACTATTTTGATGGTTTTGAAGCCAGACAGACTGGGTTTACATTCCAGCCCATGACCTCATGAATTATGTGAACATGGGCCAGCCACATCCCTTCTCTAACCCTCTGTTGATGAAATTAGTGTTGTTGAGCGGATTAGAAGAGGGAATCATACTAAGAGAATGCAGGAAGTTCCAATTGCCTTCTCCTGCTTCCTCTTACAAAGGCTCTGCTGAGGCCATTGCTATACTTAAATACATGTGCTCAATAGCACAGAATTCAAAGAAGGGAATTCCTGATAGAGTGATCAATTGTCCCTGTTTGTCCAAGACTGGGGATCAGAACGTCCAGAGCACAGGACTTTCAGAGCCCTGGTTAAGACCTATGCAAGCCAGAATGAAGTGGTCACCCTAACTTCTGGGTTGCTGAAAACGCTCAAGCTGTGAAATCCCACAAAGCACGACGACAAAGGGATTAACTTGCTAAATCTCTTTCCCTGGGCGAGGAAACAGTTAACCTGCTTTTCAACTTATTTATCTCACAGATGTCTCAGGATCCTTTGAAACTATAGGCTCCTTGACTTATTAGGATGCAGAACTGCACAATTATAACTTTCCTTCCTTGCCAAGTGTTGGTTTCATTTATTCGAAGTTGTCATAGTTTCCAATTCCTGCTTGTCCTTTCTGTGAAACCTAAACAACACCCAACAGCCTCTAGGGAAAGAAGCAAAGAGAAATCCAATGTTTTGTTCACTTGACGTGTCATCTCTAACAGATACAAAATTATGTTCGCACTCCGGTGGCCTGTGGCCAATGAGAGTTTGTGGTAAAACCGCCTTCACTGAGGACCAGAGCTCCTTGGGAACTTGAGTTTGGACAGAGTGTGTCCTTCCTTGGGAGAGGTCAGATGATCCAGCCCCTGAAACCTGTTGCTTCTCTCCTTGGCTTGTGCATGGCCATCTTCTCCTGGGTCCTCCCAAGTCATCCCTCTATGTTTATCGGTGTCCCAATCTCCCCTTCTTAGAAAGTCATCAGTCATATTGGATTAAGGCCCATCCTAATGCCCTCATTTTAACAAATTACCTCTTCAAGGACCCCAGCTCTGAATACAATTATATCCTGAGGACTTCACAATAGGAAATACTAGGAAGCACAGTTCAGACGATAATACATGGTTCAACAATTCCAGCAGAGCAAAAGATACAACACGAAAACCAAAGCAGGTTTCCTCTTTCCCATGGCTCTCCATACACGGAGCCACAGCTAACAGTTTCTTAGGATTCTTCCCCGCCAAACCCACTCACTTAATTTATATGCATAGACATTCTCCTGTCAGCCGCCATAAAAATCATGCAGGGAAATGGGATTGTAATTTCTGCAGAGTTTTACATCTTGTTTTGTCCACTTAACAACATATCTTGGTTATCTTCACACATTGACATACAAATCCGTCTTGCTCTGTATGGGCTGCAGAGCCTTCCAGCACAGAGCCTTCCAGCACTTTGTTTAATTTGGCCCCTGTGGATGAAAACTTGGCTCACTTCCTATATTTTTACTATCACATACAAGGCTACAGTGAACATCGTTGTATGCTTATCTGGGTAGACTTTCACAAGTAAATCCGGAGAATAAGTTCCTCGTGGGTGGACTGCTGGATCAAGGAATCCGGCAGCCTTCATTTTGGGGGGTTGTGTCAGATCTCTGCCTTGTTTATGCTCCTACCAGAAGTGGAGGAGGGAACTCATTTCCTGAGACTAATATCTATGTTGTGCATAATAAATTGCTCCCCCAATCTGATGGGTGTTAACTCATCTAAAATCATCATGGTAAGCTCTTTGTGATACCTTGGTGCCTCCTGTCCCTCCAGGTGTTTTCACAGTCACTTCCTTCTGGATCCCCGACTGCTCTGCTGCCATTTTTACGCCACCAAAATTCCCTGCATGCATTGACTTAGCTGTGAGTTCCTGAAGGGCATAGAAATGTCTGCTCTACCTCTAATGCCTGGATCTGTGTTAAGTGCTCCTTAAAGTTTAGTGAATTGCAGACTGACTGCTGGGGTCCGTTGTTAATCTTACAATCCTCTGAATCTATATTGGAGATGGTATTTTATTCATGTGCATTTTCCTAAGCCTGAACACAGCACCTGACCCAGATGGGGTATTTAAGAAAAGGTTCCAGAAAGGAGCATGTCCTCAGATGATGAACTGACTCTGCTTGTTTTGTCCCTTCTGCCGAGGGCAGGGGCGCTGAAGTTGCAGAGAAGGCAGTTGAGGTATGAAAGCATGGTCCAATGGCAGAGGTACTTTTTGCTCTGCAGAAGCTGTACCCAGAGGGTCTTCGGACCAGCCACCTGAGGAGCAGAGGACCTTATGCTGAAGGGGACATGCAAGCCAAGTCCCAAGGCATCCTGGGAGAGGGCTGAACCTGGCGGTCAGAGGTGGTGGTGGAGTACATATGGCCTGTCAACTGAAGAATGTCAAGGTTCATAAATCTGGAAAGGAGAGCTTTTTCTCATAAACAATTGCTGCCTGCAAGGTGGCCATTCTGACAGGCTGGGAAGTACAGTCTCTAACCAGAAGCCAACAACAAACACCTCAAGGCAGAGGCAAGGGGAACAGGAATTTATGCTGAGCATGAAGGCTGAATATGTATATTCTGTAAGCTGTAGGAGGAGTCACAAATACTTACAAAAGGAGAAATAGGCACAGTTGAGCTTCATGCCACTTCTTGAATCCCATGTACTAAAAAAAAAGTGGCAGTCTAGCATGATCCGAGTGTGGAGTTTTGGGCCATCTGATGTCAAAAGGTGAAGTGGAGGACACAAAAACCTTTATGGGCATTCTCCATAGCCTGGTTGGAACCACTCCGTGGTCAGTAGTCTCTTATTAGGTGAAAAAGGAGGGGCAGCATCAGGCAGTTAGCTGTCAGCAGTGTGAGGTCTTTTCAAAGTGCTGGTTTCTGTTTAGCCCTTAGGAAAGAAAGGCTCATGGTGGTTTATGAGGAAGGAGGTAGAAGGAAGTGTGCTCAGCCTCCTATCCTGTCATACCTGAGAACTCACTTTTCAAGGTTGGGGTCTCCTTGCCCAAGAGATGGTTCATTCAGTCAGTTGGGGGGCTTAGAATGTAATTTTTATTTCTTAGGCTTCATTGTCACAGGCAGGCCTCCTTGACTGGGACCACCAGGTGGGGAGGTGGCACGTCTCTGATGTCTCCATGTCCACCAAAGTAGAGATGGCTTCCTTCACTTGGCAAGCCAGGACTTTGATTTTGTTTTTTCATTGTAAAAGTTTAGAAACTCACTTTAGGAAGCTGAGGCAGGTAGACTGCTTGAGTCCAGAAGTTCAAGATCAGCCTTAGCGACATGGCAAAATCCTGTGTCTACAAAAAACACAAAAAATGAGCCGGGTGTCATGGCCCATGCCTGTAGTTCAAACTGCTTGGGAGGCTAAGACGAGAGGATCACCTGAGGCCACGCTGAAGCTGCAGTGAGTGAAGATCATGCCACTGTAATCAAGCCTAGGTGGCAGAGTGACACCCTCTCTAAAAATTTTTTTAAATAAAAAAAGAAACTTCAGGATACCTAGGCAGACACCTAGCATGCCTTTCTTGCCCATCAAATACATTGCTAAGTAATGTTTAACTCTTACCTGCACTGCTTCAAGCCTTCCACTGAAAGTGGTGTTCTTGGAATTTTGGAAAAGTCCTGGACCCTGAGTTATCAGGAAGTTATATTTTGCATATGGTCTATGGCCAAGCTCTCTGAGATCAATCAGGTGACTATTTCATGTGGTGACAATCAGGAAGAAAGTGGATTATCCTGTTATTTCTTTCTTAAGGCAGAACATGTCTGTGCATAGTATAACACAATCATTATTCTCCTATTTCATTCAAGACATTGAGGAGAAATTTTTGTTAAGTTCTCTACTAAAACCTCATGATATAGCATGGATGCGTGTCCCTGCCCAAATCTCATGCTGAAATGTAATCCCCAATATTGGCAGTGGGGCCTGGTGGGAGGTGATTGGATCACAGAGTGGATTTCTTATAAATGAGTAGCAACACCCCCTTGGTATTGTCCTTGAGATAGTGAGTGAGTTCTCCTAGAATCTGGTTGTTTAAAAGTGTATGTCACCTCCTCCCTCACCCTTTTGCTCCTGCACTGGTTGTGTGACATGCCTGCTCACTCTTGACCTTCTGCCGTAATTGTAAGTTTCCTGAGGATGTCTCAGAAGCCAAGCAGATGCCACCATCATGCTTCCTGTACAGTCTGCAGAACCATGAGTCAATTAAACCTCTTCCGTTTATAAATTACCCAGTCTCGGGCATTTCTTTATAGACATAGGAGAACAGACTAATACACTTCATAAGAAAGCAAGCCGGCACTCTCCAAACAGGTTTTGAACAAAAGCTTACAATGTGTCAATGTGCACTTTCCTCTTCCTAGATGTAGGAAGTAGAAAAGTTCCTTTTTAACGTTTCTTTTCTTGTTAAAGAATAAGTGTGCTAATAACTGTTAAGCCTTATCCTATGTAGCTGTTAGACATGCCATGCTTACAGGCATGTAG
Source organism: Cacajao melanocephalus (assembly GCA_963573385.1). Lineage (NCBI taxonomy): Eukaryota > Metazoa > Chordata > Mammalia > Primates > Pitheciidae > Cacajao > Cacajao melanocephalus. Next base: position 54,406 of record CAUYLG010068350.1, on the reverse strand, counting down.
TACATTCTATGTCCTTGCACTTTAAACAAAATATCTAAGCTGAATGTGCTCACGCATATGTCCCAGCTCTTCATTGCTTTTACCTGTTTAGAAAAGTTTTAAGTTATTAGCCAATCGGGTTTTAGTTTAGATTGTGAGGTCTGACTCCAGCCAATGGAGATCACATACAGCAGTAAGGATGACCCCAAATGCACAAGGGATAAATTTGTGTGTGTTCCTTTGTTCATTGTACTCTCATGGCACAATGGCTAGCAAGGGTACCCTTCCTGCAGTCCACGAAGTAAAAATTTTGTTGCTAAAAGATCCTTTGTCTCAGTGCTAATTTTTCTTTGCAGCACCAAGCATCTATTTCCAACACTAGGTGTAGGGTAATAGGTATCTTCTGGAGACACCCCGACCTTGATATAGTTTTGCTTAAGGACAACAGACAGTGGTCGCAGCTCATTGATTAGAAAGGCTGTATAATTGAACTCCTCATTTCCATTAGCCCCCCTGGACTTCTCTGTTGGCCTGCCCTGGGCAGCCTGCAACACCCCAAATTCTAGTGAGGAAAGAGAAGACTGAAGCAGTGTGTTAGTTTCCCATGGCTGCTGAATAAATTACCTCAAACGTAATGGCTTAAAACAACACAAATATATTATTTTACAATTCTGGAGGTCAGAAGGCCAACAAGGTCTCACAAAACTAAAGTCAAGGTGTTTGCAGGATACATTCCTTTCTGCAGGCTCTCAGGAGGAATCCACTAATTCGCCTGATCCGTCTTCTAGAGGGCATTTACATTCCTTGGCTTGTGGCTTCTTGAATCTTTAAAGTGAGCATCATTTCATCTCCCTGACCATCCTTCCTTCCATAGTCAGATTTCCCTCCAACCACAGCTAAGAAAGGGTCTCCTTTCTTTTAATGATAAATGTTACTATTACTGGGTCCACCGGGATAACCCAGGATGCTCACTCCATTTTAAGATTCTTTATGTTGACATACCTACTAATTCCCTTTTGCTGTGTAAGGTAATCATAGGTTCCAGAAATTCAGATGTGAGCATCTTGGAGGCAGGGGCATTTTTCTGCCTACCATAGGCAGGGACTCTCTTGCTCTGGTTTATTGTCAGTTTCATATATGCACATTGGTGGTGATGAGTGTCTTTGGGTATATGAGCTCATAGGTATTCACAATTTTCTGATTTTATTGTAGATGGAAAGACACTGAATTGAAATAAACTGGAAATATTTTTCAAATGGCTCCACTTTATTTGGTTTAGGGAGTTACCTATTTTACTGTTTGACATCCAGGACACTTCCAACCTTTATTTAGAAGAGTGAGCACAAAGCAGAAATGTTTGGCAGAGAATGAATTGGAAATGAAAATCAAGCAGACCAAGACAAAGCAAAACAAAGCCACAAATTCTAAAACAAACCAGCTGTTTGCATTGTGGTCTGGGAACTTCCGAAAGTCTCTCAGACCCTTTCAGGGGTTTCTAAAGTCACAACTATTGTCCTAATATACTAAGATTATTTGCCTCTTTTACTGTCTCTCCCTCCAGAGTCACCAGTGGAGTTTTCTAGAAGCTACAGTGGTATCATGACAGATTGGATGCAGAAGCAATAAAACCCAGCTGGCTTTCATTAAAGCAGACACTAAAGAGATTTGCAGATAGGTGCGGTGGTTCATACCTGTAATCCCAGCACTTTGGGAGGCCCAGGTGGGTGGATCATGAGGTCAGGAGTTTGAGACCAGCCTGGCCAACATAGTGAAACCCCGCCTCCACTAAAAATACAACATTTTAGGTGGGTGTGGTGGTAGGCACCTGTAATCCCAGCTACTCAGGAGGCTGAGGCAGAAGAATTGCTTGAACCCTGGGGGCGGAGGTCGCAGTGAGCTGAGATGGAGCCATTGCACTCCAGCCTAGGTGACAGTGCAAGATTTCGCCTCAAAAAAATAAATAAATAAATAATAAGAGGTTTGCAAAAATGTGAACCAATGTTGCTATTCTAGTTACCTTTGGTTTTGGAAAATAGAGTTATTTTTCATAAAACTGTTTCTGTGAACATGTCATGGGTTTACTATTGTTTTAAAATAATTTTTTCTTTATTTTCTCAGTTTTAATTTCTAATACAGTAACTATTAACAGCCATAACTCACAGAAACAGAAACTTTTTGGAGTTCTCATTTATTTTTGAGACCGTAAAGGGGTCCAGAGGCCAAATGTTTTGATACCCCTGCAGCAGGCCGTCAAGAGGCAGGATCACCTCCTATATCCAAAGCAATCTGGAGATGACTGGGCTGGGCTGGCCTGGCCTGGTCAGAGCTACCGGCAGGAGGAGCCTACCCTTCCTAGGCTGCCAGTAGAACAGTTCAGAGGGAGTGGGCAGTTTGGACCCCTTTCTAAATTTCTGACTCAGTGATTCAGTGCCATTAGAAATTCAAGGCTGAGTGCCATGGCTCATGTCTGTAATCCCAGCGTGTTCGGAGGCCCAGGCAGGAGCATTGCTGGCGTTCGGGAGTTCAAGACCAGCTTGGGCAACATAGTGAGACTTCATCTCCACAAATAAAAAATTAGCTGGGTGTGGTGACATGCACCTAAAGACCCAGCTCCTCAGGAGGCTGAGGTGGGAGGATTACTGGAGCCCAGGAGATAGAGGCTGCAGTGAGCTATGATGGTGCCCCTGCATTCCAGCCTGGGCAACAGAGTGATCCCTGTCTCAAAACATTAAATAAAATAATAAAATAAAATAAAAATAAATAAGAAATTCAAGACAAGCAGGCTTGAAGGGTAGGATTGGGAGTGTGGCTTTTCAGGCAGGTGGAGGTTGAGGTCTGTGTGGGCTCCTTGTCACCATATATAATGCAAAAAAATAGTTTGAAGTCCTCAAGAAAATTTGGGATAAATAGAAAGATGCTTATTCATGGAATTTATATTCCTTAAAAAAAAAAAAACGATGGGGAGTGGTTCATTCCTTTTCAAGGCAAGGGGCTGAGGCTGGGAAGCCTGACTTTGTCACTTACCGAGTGCAGCAAGGGGATAGTTCTTACCTCTCTGTGCCCCGCTTCTCCTTACCTATAAAGCAGGAATTTAAAGCATGCAATGAGCCAGCCGAGTAAGGATGCCACATGGCACCAGGTACTTAGCAAATGGGTCAATACATGGCCCTTTGTACGGAGGAGAAATGAAAGCTCCTTTGAAGGTGGCCATCTCTTTGTCAGGAAACCTTTCTCATTCTTTCTAAATTCACTTTCTCACCACACCCCCCGGCAGACTTAGTCACCCGCTTGGCAGCCAGCGGCTGGGGCTTGGTTGCTGGCACACTTGCCTAATCACACCTGAGGGAAAAGGAAACTCGGCCAGAGGTATGACGCACCCTGCAGAGAGGAGGGCCCAGAGGCCAGAGGCCAGCCCCGCCCGGGCCCGCCCGTCGCCTTATGTCGCCCCATGCGCGCGGGGCCAATCAGCCGGGCCGCCGTCCCTCGGCAGGCACCTGGCTCGCAATTGCCCCAGCGAGCAGGCAGGTCCGGGACGCGCTGCCCCGGCTCCACCTCCTCCCCTGCTCCAGCTGGAGCCGGCTCGGAGCCCTCACCTTCAGTCCTGTCCTCGCTCGCCCATTTCATTTCTTTCGAGGGCCCCAACCCTTAAAGGGCGGGTACCTCGACTCCTAACTGGGGATAGGGGAGGGAAAGAACGGCTTTAAAAAACAAACAAACAAATACACAACAAAAAAGAAACAAGAATTGGGCTTAGACTCGCTTTAATTTTCTTTTTTTTAAATTTTCCCTAAGACTCAAACTGTCTTTTTTGGCTTCACTGGCAAAGGTCGTCACATGGAATAGGAAATGAGGCCTGGGCAAGACCAGCTGGTTCTATATGAAGACAGTGGAAGTGGGGTGTCATGGCCAAGGTCCCAAAGGTGTGGCTGCCAGGCCACCCCCGTTCAATTACACCATGAGTGTCCTTAGAGCAAGGAGCTTCATCTGACTCGGATTCCCCCCTCTAGGACGCATATTCTAGAGGAAGATATAATGCCTCTATAAATACTAATAATTTGTTCAGATCTATTGAGCACTTATAAAATAGCAGGCATCCTGCTAAAATGCTTTTGCACTGTTACCTTGTTTAGTTTTCTCTGAGAGGTTTGCATCATTGTCCCCAATTTGCAGAAAAGGAAACTGAGGTCGGAGAGGGTGGTTTACACAACGAGTAGGGGCAGCCCAGAAGCAAAGCCCTGGATGGGACCACTCCGCATTTGTATCCCTTTTAACCCCTAAAGGATCAGTTGACATTCAACAGAGACTCAAACTTGAACATGCCAGTTTCCTGGGCAGAGGACATGAAAATAGAATGAGGGAAAATACCTATTTAATGGTGACCGTACAACTCACTCTGTCTCCATAGCTCCCCATCAGAAAATCCCATGATTTATTTACTCATTCATTCAACAAATATGTGGAGCCAGGCAGTCCAGCAATCAGACAAAAATCCTAGTGGAATGCAGAAAACCAGCAATGAACAATAAATGTAAGAAAATCATTTAATTATACAGCAAAATAAGTGCTATGAGAGAAAGCAGAGCATTAGAAGAAATTGACAATGTAGGGGAGGCGAAAGCAGATTGCTGTTTTAAATAGGGTTTTCATGGTACAATTCATTGAGAAGGCAGCCAGGATGTGAGCTTGCTAATATCTTGGGAAAGAGTTTTCCCTGTGGAGGGAATGGCTAATGCAATAATTCTGAGGCTGGAGTATGTCTGGAGCAACAAGGAGGCTAGAAGGATTGGAGAGTCAGCGGGGAAATAGTGGTACGATGGGGGTCAGGGTAAGGTCATGATCCATAGGATCTTGTAGGTCATTGTAAAGACTGGCTTTCACTCTGGGTGGCATGTGAGGCCATTGGAGGAGTGATGTTATTGGACTTTCATCTCAAACAGGTTACTCTACTGCTATGCTGAGAATAGCATGCAGGGTGTCAAGAGTGAGAAAACCAGTTAAGAGGTATTTCCAGCAATCCAGCTGAGAGACCATGGTGGCACTGACCAAGGTGGGAGCAGTGAAAGTGGAAAGAAGATTTGGATTATGGATATATTCGAAGCTTGTATCAATAGAATTTGGAGATGGACTGGCATGGGTTATGAACAAGAGCAGCCAAATATGGTCTGAAGGTCTAACCAAACTCAAAGAATGGAGCTAGCATCACCTGAGACAGGAAATGCTATAAAAGGAATGTTGGTGATGGAGATTAGGAGTTCATTGTTTTTTCTCAGCAATTGGGCAAACAAGTGATAAGGCAGGACCACATTTGGTGTGGGGTGTATTAGTCCAGTTTCATACTGTTATGAAGAAATACCTGAGACTGGGTAATTTATAAAGAAAAAGAGGTTTAATGAACTCACACTTCTGCATGGCTGGGGAGGCCTCACAATCATGGTGGAAGGTGAAGGAGGAGCAAAGGCACATTTCACATGGTGGCAAGCAAGAGAACATGTGCAGAGGAACTGCCCTTTATAAAACCATCAAGTCTACTGAGACTTATTCACTATCATAAGAACAGCATGGGAAAAGCTGCCCCCTTTGATTCAGTTACCTCCCAATGAGTCCCTCCCACAACACGTGGGGATTATGGGAACTATAATTCAAGATGAGATTTGGATGGGGACACAGCCAAACATCAAAAAGCTTTCCCCACACTCCAGCACCCTGTTCCATCATGTTGACTGGACTTCCACACCTCCATGCCCTGACTTCTATAGTCCACTGTGACCACAGCTTCCTTTTTACCACCACTGCTGGGTGCATTTCTACTTATCTATAAAATCTTAGAAAAACGGCATCTTCCTATGAATCTTCTGATTACACCCAGGCCTCACTCCTATGAACAGTCTCAGTCCCTGTAATCTATGACATCCAACCGGACACTTGATTATCTGCAGTCATTTGTGGTTCACCAATTCCTTGAAGTTTGCCAGCTATCTTTCTTAAAAGATCAATGCTTACACTTTATCTAAGGCATCTCACAGTTTTGGCTCATTATGAGACATTGATTGAGCTTCTTTTATACATTGTGGTGATTGGCCATTGCCACATCAGATGGGAACCACAGATTTGGAATCATTCAGCATTTCTCTAGGTCAAAGCTCTTTTCATCAGATGAGAAACTGAAGTCCCAGAGAGTGGAAATATATCCAGGATGAGGACATAGAAGCTCTGATTTTTAGACCAGCTCTCTTTCCCCTATATTCACAAAGCTTGAGTCCTGGGCAAAAGTCACCTATAAAAACAGACTCCAGGCTGGGCGCAGTGGCTAACACCTGTAATTCCAGCACTTTGGAAGGTTGAGCTGGGTGGATCACTTGAGGTCAGGAGTTTGTGACCAGCCTGTCCAACCCTGTCTCTACTAAAAGTACAAAAAGAATTAGCCAGGCATGTTGGCACGCTTGTAATCCCAGCCACTCGGGAGGTTGAGGCAGGAGAATCGCTTGAACCCAGGAGGCAGAGGTTGCAGTGAGCTGAGATTGTCACTGCATTTCAGCCTCGGAGACAAAGGAGACTCCATCTCAAAAGAAAACAAAAAAATAGACTCCAGTTTGAGACTCTTATTGTTTAAGAGGGGATACAAAAGAGGATGTTTTAAAACAGGCACTCTCCTACTCTGTTGGTAGTAGTGTAATTACCACAATCTCTTTAGAAAGCAATTTAGCAATAGCTATTCAAACTTTTAAAAAGCCAGCCCTTTAACCCAGCAGATCCTTTTCTGGATATATGCCCTAAAATACACTCAGACATGTGGTAAGTGACGTGTATGCAACATTAGTTATTGCAGCAATGTCTGTAATAGCGAAAGCTGGAAACAACCTAAAAGAACATTAGTAGGGAAGTGGCAAGATAAATCATAGATTTTCATCTAAGATTTGCAATTGTGAAAAGGATGCAGAAGATCCCCAAGCGGGAAAGGCAAAATACAGAACAGTGTGTGTACAAGATGGTCTCATTTGTATAAGAAAAATATGGATTTCCTTCCAGTAATCTATTGCATATACTGTTTGTTATATACACAATTGTGTATATCATTTGTTATATACACAACTGTGTGTACAGTATATACAAAATTGTGTATACTGTTTGTTATATACACAATAGATTACTGGAAGGAAATCCATATTTTTCTTATACAAATGAGACCATCTTGTACACACACTGTTCTGTATTTTGCCTTTCCCCTTTGGGGATCTTCTGCATCCTTTTCACAATTGCAAATCTTAGATGAAAATCTATGATTTCACTTGTCACTTCCCTATTAATGTTCTTTGAGGTTGTTTCCAGCTTTTGTTTGTTATATACACATAGATTACTGGAAAGAAATGTAACAGTAGCTCTTTAAAGGAGAAGAACTGAGGAGAAAGTTTTTTTACTTTATACACATTTGTATTAAAATTTTTTAACGTTCATGTATTGCTTTTTAATAAAAAATTGTCATTAAAACCTCCATACAATTTAAATACTAAATATTGCAAAATAAAAGTTGGTAAATAGGTGTTGCTACCCACCTTTCCCTTGTCTTTGACCAGGAGGAGTAAATCCATCATCCCTGAGAAAGGAAATCTGTCAATAACCACTTCCCTTAGGAAATTCAGCCACTTTGTCACCTGAGTATTCATTCTTGCTGATAACTTTTGACTAATTGGGAAATGACTCCACCAGTGAAGTGTTCCTGAAAGGCCAACTTCAGAAAGGGATCAAGAAAATGACCCTCCACCTGAGAAAATTAGCCTCCACCTTCTATCTCTCACCTGGTTGTTCAGGGCTGAGCTCCAGCTTGTGCAAGTGTGAATCACCCACTTCTGAATGGCAAATATGGCAGCTGCCAGGCCTGGCTTAATGAATCAGAATCTCTGGTGTGAGGCTATGACAGCTACATTTTTAAAATCCCCTCCCTGCTACTTCGAGGTAGTTCTGAGACCCACAGCTTGGTTAACTGCCTCCCTCTCCAATTTACATTTAAACCCCCTGAATTTGGCTTCACTAAAAGATGACCGTTTCCTAATGGACTTCTTGGTGTGATGACATAAAAGTATCCCCTATGAAGTTGGAGGCAGAATACTGCTCAGCTCCTAACAAAGATGTCCATGTTCTAATTCCTGGAACCTACATATATATTATCTTCCATGACCAAAGAAAATTTTCAGATCAAGGTAAGGTACTTGAGATGGGGATAGCATCTCGAATACCTAGTTGGGCTCAATCTAATTGCATGAGCCCCTAAAAGAGAAGACCCTTTCCCAACTGTAGTCAGAGGGAAATGTGACTATGGACAAAGAGAGGCAATGGTGCTGGCTTTAAAGATGGAAGACGGGGCCACAACCAAGAAATGTGGGTGGCCTTTAAAAGATAAAAAACTCAAGGAAACAGATTATCCCCTGAAACTCCTAGAAAAGAACATGCTGATTTTTGTCCACTGAAACCTGTGTAGGGCTTCTAGCTAATTGGGAGGCTGAGGCAGTAGGATAGCTTAAGTCCAGGAGGTTAAGGCTGCAGTAAGCCATGTTTCCAGTACTGTACTCCAGCCTGGGTGACAGAACAAAACCCTGTCTCCAAAAAAGAAGAAGCAGAAGAAGATGAGAAGAAGCAGGAGTGAAAATGGAAGAGGCAGCAATAGCAGCAGAAGGAGAAGAGGATGAGGAGGAGGAGAAGGAAGAGGAAGAAGAAGAGAAGAAGAAAGAAGCAGCAGACACTGCATGGCAGGATTGAGAGAATTTATTCCCAATCAGAGAATAAATTTGTGTGAGATGATAAATTTGTCTTGTTTTAGGCCACTAAATTTGTGATACTATGTTACAATGGTAACGGGAAACTCATATAGAAATATTTTGGGCAAAAGTGTTCAATGTGAATCTACTCGATGTGAATCTACGATTACAAGAAATACAAGGACTAAAGTAATGACTTAAATGATATCAGAGAAAAATAACCAGGGCTGGGTGTGGTGGCTCATGTCTATAATTCCAGCACTTTGGAAAACCAAGGTGGGTGGATTGCTTGAGTACAGGAGTTTAAGACCAGCCTGGGCAACATGGCAAAACTCCATCACTACAAAAAATATGAAAAATTTGCCAAGCATGGTGGTGCAAGCCTGTAATCACAGCTACTACTCAGGAGGCTGAGGCCAGAGGATCTCTTGAGACCAGGAAGCAGAGGTTGCAGTGAGCTGGGATCGTGCCATTGCACTCCAGCCTGGGTGACAGAGCAAAACCCTGTCTCAAGAAAAGAAAAAGAGAGACAAAAGAAAGAAACAGTCAGGCAAACTAAGATTGTAGCATGTTATTTAAGAACCCAAATCTTAGTTTGGCTTTATAGATTGGCTAGATTATTCACAAAGCAATGCTAAGCATAAAAAATCCAAGAGGGACTGCTCTGGATGAAAATAGACAAAGGAGACATAACCAAAAGCACTGTATGATACTTAATTAGATCCTAATAAAGCAGCCTATAAAACACATTCTTGAGGCAAATGGAGAAATTTGGATATAGTCTTTGTACCAGATTATATCATAGAATTATTGTTAATATTCTTAGTTATGATAATGTGGTTAGTAGAAGAATGTTATTATTCCTGGGAAATACTTGCTGAAATAGTTAGGGGTAAGGTACCGTAGTGTCTGCAGCTTACTGGAAAAAAGGAAGGAAAGAAGGAAGAAAAGGAATGAAGAAAGAAAAATAGAGAGTAAAGAAAGAGAAAGAAATAAAACATAGATGGCAAAATGTTGACTCCTGTTTCATCAGACTGAAGTGATTCTGGGAGTTCACTGCATAATCTTTCCATTTTTCTTATATTTTAAGACATTCATAGCAAGACTTGGAGACCTGAGCTAGTGGAGAGTTTGAAGACAGAAGAATGGATCCTGAATCACCTGCCTTGCAGATACTGTAGATGGGTTGATCTTTGTGTATCGGATTTTGCAGTGGCTGTCATTCATGTCTTCATCCATTTATGTATCCTTCTAGGCACATACTTATCAAATACACATTAAGTATCTCTTCTAATCCGGTTCAGCTTTTACATAACAAAGTTGTGAATTATTTTTCAGTTTCCATGGGCCCCCAGGTTAAACGTCACATAACCTGAGTGTGCCCAGGTCAACCAAGTGTGCAACCATGCCTGTTCTCAGACTGAGAGCAGAGACTGCATTAAGAAGTGGACGCTGGGAAGATGCGGTGGCTCACTACTGTAATCCCAACACTTTGTGAGGTTGAGGTGGGAGGATCACTTGAGCCTGGGAGTTTGAGACCAGCCTGGGCAACATAGCAAGACCTTGTCTCTACAAAATAAATTAACTGGGTGTGGTGGCACATATCTATGGCCCCAGCTACTCAATAGGCTGAGGCAAGACCACCATTTGAGCCCAGGAGGAGAGGGTGCAGTGAGCCATGGACATGCCACTGCGCTCCAGCCTGGGCAAGAGAGCAAGACCCTGTCTCAAAAGAAGAAGGAGAAGGAGATGGAAAAGGAGAAGGAGAGGAAGAAGAAGAAAAGAAAAAACAGAGGATCCAATCAGATTGAGTCCTGGCATTACCCCATGGCAGAACCCAATCAGATCATCACCTCATTGCAAGATCCAATCAGATCATACCTCGTTACCTTATGCTTATAAAACCTGACCCAACCCCCAGCTCAGAGAGACAGATTTGAGCATTTCCTCCTGTCTTCTTGCTAGTTGACTTGCAATAAAGCTTTTCTTTCCTCTAACGTCAGTGCCATGGTGTTGGCTTCCATGTGCATTGGGCAGTGAGCCCATTGATTGCTCATTAACAATTTATGCCCAAAGAGATCACATGGAAAGGACACCTCCCATGGGAAAAGAATGATCAGGTTGATATTTCCTGCCAACCCCTAGGCAACTGACTAACCTTGAGTGGAGAAGAACCATTTCAAGTGACAGCAGGTCAGGCCGGAAGAGATCTTTGCAGCACTAACTTTTCTGGGAACCATTGAGTGGCAAAGGGGAAAGGAAGGGAATGGGAAAGACCTCCTCACCCTCACCCCAATTACTTTGAAATGCAAGTTTGAAAAGTTGCGTTTTGCCTTAATCCCAGGATACATCAAACTGGGCACTTGGCCTAAAGACCATTCATCTTTTGGAGCAGGACAAAAATCATCCATTCTTCCATTTAACTAATATTTGTTGAACTATCATTTGTCAGGAGCTGATCTTGATGCTCATCATAGAGAAAACAAAGCTTCTACCCTCATGGAGTTTATATTATGTTTGAGGATGGAGATGGAGAAAAAACAAAAAAGCTAACCTCATAATGTCATGCAGTCGTAATTACTACAAAAACAGACAAAGAAGAATGGGGTGTAGACAGCCCAGGGACTCTTTTGGATAGAGTAGCTGGCAGTGGCTTTCTAAGAAGCTGGCCTTTCAGCAGAGACCAGAGTGAAGAGAGAAAATATGCCTTGTGGACAGATGTCTTGGGAAGAGGAACAGCATAAGTGGAGTTCCTTGTGGAGACTGTTCTTGATGTATTCAAGCAAGGGGACAGAGTGGTAGGAGAGGGAGCAGGAGAAGAGGAAAAGAGGTTGTGGTATAATAAATATGTTTCTTAAAATAGCATTTGGCTAGGGTTTCTGGCCCAGAGCTCCCAAAGTATTTAGAATTTCCTGAGTAATAGGGTAGAGAAGAATGTCTTTCGCTATTCTTAAGGCGTCCTTTTTGCCCATTTTGTCTCAGTTTATGCTAATGAGACAACTCTTGGAGGATCCCTGGATAGCTCCAAGATGGGGGCTGGTCACCAGAAAGACTAAGCCTTTGTTATAAGCTTGGAGTTTTCAACCAACCTTGGGGAAGGGAGAGAGGTGGAGACTGTGTTCAATCTCCAATGGCCAATAATTTAATCAACCATATCTACGTCATGAAATCTCCCTAAAAACCCCTAAATGATGAGTTGAGGGATTTCCAAGTTGGCAAACATGTCCATGTGCCAAGAGGATGGTGCACCCCAACCCCATGAAAACAGATTTCTGCACTTGGGACCTCACCCTATGTACCTCTTCATCTGGCTGTTTATTTGCCCCCTTTATAATCAATTTTAATAGTAAGTAGAATATTGGCCTGAGTTCTATGAGTCATTCTCCAAATTACTGAACCTGACATGAGGCAGAGGGAGGGTGATGGAAAGCCTCAACTTTGTAGCCAAGTTGGGAGAAACGTAACTGGTTACTTGCAATTGGCATCTCAGGTGAGGGCAGTCTTGGGAGACTAAACCTTTAAGCCTGTGGAATCAGAGACTTACTCTAGGTAATTTATGTCAAAATTGAATTGTAGGATTCTTGGTTGGTGCCAGAGAATTGGTTGATTATAGATAAAAACCATGTAAAGGTAGAGGGTGCCCAAGAACCAGACTGTGAAAGACCTTACAGGCCATGAAGAGAAGTTTGGATTCTAGTCTAAGTAATTGCTTTCATATCATTTGTATTTTTGGAAGGCCAACTCCATAACTATCTCCTTACATACATGAATTCCTTTATTTTTAATATTCACAAAAACTCTTCGATACATGAGGTCAGTATCATCACGCCCATTTTACAATTAAGTTAAAAGTAAGGCTCAGAAATCATGGGTAGCTTACACATGGTTATGCAAATTGGAATGGTCATTTGAATTCAGTCCTGCCTGGCAATGCCCTGACAAGGGCAATGGCAGGGATGAGTGTGGACATCTTCCCTGGCTGGGCATGACTTCTTTGAAGAGCAGCAACAAGAGTGTGCAATAGTGAAGTCAGAACAGGAGGCCACTGCTCAGAGATGGCTGAAAGGCACATTAGGAGTAAAAGCAAATATAGTTCATGAGACCTCACCAAGGGACTTGTAAGGGGACGGATAAAAAGGGGGTAATGTAAAAATAGTGCCCCTGATTACACAGTTGTATTTTTTATTCCTTTTAGAGCATATTGCCCTGTGGCAACAGACCATGCTAGATCAATACATTTCTTGCTTTGGGAGAAGGCCTAATTTGAAGTCATTTCTTAGTTTTCTTAAAGCAAACTAAATATGGACTGAGAAAGAATCCTCCCTACTTCTATATTTGAGTCCTTGTGGATGAACTGCAACCTAGTTTAATGGTAGACAAGATTGAAAACCTGAATTAGGAGTATATGTTTGTAACAATCACTGAGGCTTGGCCAATCCCAGCAGCCATACTTAAACCACTCATACACTGTTGAGTGTTCAGACTGTCTTCAAATAAGGCAAATGCTGAGCTGTAACCAGTCCAGTTGTTTCTGTACATCATCATTTCCGATTTCTGTAGTTCACTTTATTTTTTTGTCTATAAATTTGTTCAGACCACAGGATACTCCCGCAGTCTCTCTGAATCTGCTGATTCTGGGGACTGCCCAATTCGCAAATTGTTCATTGTTCAATTAAACTCCCTTAAATTTAATTTGGCTAAAGTTTTTTGTTTTTTGTTTTTTTAACAGTTTTGAGTCCCAAAGTTGACTTTCTAGAGTCCCTAGGGCGACAGTAGTGTTGAAAACCAGGTTTTTTAAATTTGTTTTTTGTTTTTTGTTTTTTTCAGGAGAAAAGGGTTTCTCTACATTGGAAAAGTTCCCCTGCACTTATCAAGAGCCAAGCCTAGCTGTGTAGGATCACTGCTACACCACAGGCCAGAGGGGAGACTCTGGATGTGATGCCTTAGAGTAGGAAGGGAAGTACAGGAAGATCAGGGCAATGGGGATGCAAGCCACTGTCCCGACTCCTGTTCAGGATGAACACTCCAGAGGGTGGAGGGGAGTAAAGAGCAACAGAAAAATCTGCAAAGCTTTGGAGTGTATCTAAAAAAGACTTTATTCTTGCTTCTCCCAGTATTTCTCAGGTTAAATCACAAAACCCTGGGAGAATGCCTTTGTTAAACATGGCACCCACAGCTACACCACAGGCCAGATGGGAGACCCTGGATGTGATGGCTGGGGGATTTGATGAGTTCCTGTGCTACCCACCTTGCAAAAGGGAACACAAAAGTGCTGAGAGAACTGGTGGACAGAAGAGACACCTCTTCTGGTTCCAGAGCCTAGAGAGCATCAGCCAGCCACACCTCAGGGACACCAGCAAAGAATAAGGACTACTGGCTTCATCCCAGCTCTATACGCTCCCTCCTCCTCCCAGATGCCTTCTTGCAAATGAGATGGTGCAGGAGGAGCTTCTTGAGGGAGGGAGAAAATAACCCTGATGAGCAATTTTATCTTTGAAGTTACTATTTACCCCAAAGAGCCTAAGTTAACCTCAAACAGCGTTAACTAAAACCCAGAGATGAAGCAACCTTTAATTGCCTCACTAAACTCCTCTTCCACCATTATTAGCAGGAATGGGACTTCAGTAGACAATGCCAGCAGTTTACAAAAAATGATTTATGCAGACCTGCCTGAATTGGAATGTATTTGTTTTCATTTGAGGATGCTCAGAGCTCACCTTACTCAGACTCTCAGTCTTTCATGAGTTCCTTCCGTTGAGGGTGGTGGTGCATCACATTCCTGGTTTGCCTCTACTTTATAGGTATACTTTATAGGTCTTCTCTGTCACCTATGCTGGCCTCATCTCCTCCTTCCCACCTTCACATATTGGGGCACTTCAGGGGGTTGGTCCTTGGAATGCTTCTGTTGTTCTCTACATTCTTGCCTTCCAGAGAATCCTAAGACCAATCTCTCCTCTAGGTTCATACTCGTGTATCCAACTGCCTACCTGACATAGTGCTTGGATGCCTAGTGGTCATTTCCAAGACAGCCCATCCAAAAGTCTTGATTCTCAACCTGCTCCTCGTCCAGGTGTCCCCATCTCTGTATATGGCATTCACGCTTATCTACGTATTTGGGTTCCATGTATTCATGTTGTAAACACAAGAGCCATCTTTCACTCCTTTATGCCTCGCATCTGATTCATTAGCAACTCCTGCTGGCTCCGCCATCAAACCACCACCATATCTCACCTTGTCTCCTCACTGAGCCTCCTGTTTCCATCTTCCTACAGGCAACTCTCCATGCAGCAGCCAGAATGTTTTCTAAAACATAAAACAGATCTATCACGCCCCTGCCCAGAACCCTCCAAAGTCTCCTTGTCACGTGTGGCAAGAATAAAAAAAAACCAACCTCCTCTGCATGGAGGAGATCCCTGTAAAATCTGACCCTTGCTTCTCTCTCTGTTCTCATTTCTAATTTTTAATACCTCTAACTCATTTCTCTGTCTACCATAACATGACTTTGGTATTCCACAGTCTTCATCAATATGCCTTTACTTTGCAAGATAAACCTTTTTCTTTATTTTCTCTTTATAAAAATTTTCAGTAAAATCAACGTTGCATGACAATACACTGAGTTTTTGTTGTTGTTGTTGTTTTGAGAGAGTCTTTCCCTGTCACCCAGGCTGTAGTGCAGTGACATGATCTTGGCTCACTGCAACCTCTGCCTCCCTGGTTCAAGCGATTTTCTGCCTCTGCCTCAGCCTCCCAAGTAGCTGAGATGACAGGTGCACGCCACCACATCTGGCTAATTTTTTGTAGGGATGGAGTTTCACCATGTTTGCCAGGCTGGTCTCTAACTCTTGGTCTTAAGTGATCCACTAGCTTCAGCCTCCCAAAGTGCTGAGATTACAGGCATGGGGCACCATGCCTAGCCAATACACTGAGATTTTTATGAATGTAAATGACTGTTGAGTCATACTTTAAGGTTACTGAGTAGTAAAATCTGCAGTCACTGTCTTCATTAATGTGACTTTACTATTCTAGGAAACCCTTGCCTAGGAAGAGAAAAAGACTTTATATCAGGAACTTCCTGGGAAACTGATTTAAATGAGCATGACATTGTTCAATATTTCAATGGACTGTATCAAATGACTGTTCATATACTCCAGGACTCTTGTAAACCTTCTCCTGGGAGTCTGTATTAATACATTTTCACACTGCTATAAAGAATACCTGAGACTGAGTTATGTGTAAAAGGAAGACGTTTAATTGACTTACAGTTCCACATGGCTAGAGAAGCTCTCAGGAAACTTGCAATCATTGGGGGAGGCAAAGGGGAGGCAGGCACCTTCTTTACAAGGCGGCAGGAGACAGAGTGCAAAGGAGAGAACTGTTAAACACTTTTAAAGCATCATATCTTGTGAGTACTCACTCACTATCATGAGAACAGCATGGAGAAAACCACTCCCATGATCCAGTCACCTCCCATCAGGTCCCTCCCTCAACACCTGCGAATTAAAATTCCAAATGAGATTTGCATGGGGACACAGAGCCAAATCATATCAGTCCTTAACTTGCTGTGTCTTCCAGTCCTGAAGGATTGTATAATGATCCTTACCCAATCCTAATCAAGCCTCTGTTTTGAAAGACCCACATTAAAACAAACCCTGAAGCCCCATGAGCATCTAAACACCTTGACTTTGTCTTCTTTGCTCTGGAACGCTACTAAGGCTCTGCCAGGGTGGCACTAAACTCCACTTAGCTGACTAACTGGTCATTGCAGTGGTATTGTCAGAGAACAGGCATTTGAGAGTAAAAATGAGTGAGTAACCCTGCATCTGAGCTTCGTGAAAGTGTGCCTGGGGTGTGAATGTGCTTGTGTCTGTGTGCACATGCATACTCTCAGGGACTTCTGAAGAAAGTGATACCTAAGTGGAGTCTTTCTTGGGACGGATAGTTTTATATCCTATTTACCTGTTTTTGTCTGACCTGCTGTCATTATGGATCCCCTTTTTTGGACCATCACTGAAGTGTGAAAACGGTAACAGTACCTGTAATTGTAAAGGTCACATGGTACAATGGGTGGACTTGGAACCACGGTTGAATCTTTGCTCTGCCACTTACTCATACAATGGTTTAGGGGATATCTCTTAACTTTTGAGCTTCATCTTTAAAATGCAGGTAACACTATGAGTTAGTCATGGTTCTCCAAGGAAACAGAACCAACAGGGTGTAAGGAGAGAGAGAGAAAGAGAGGTTGATTTTAAGAAATTGGCTCACATGATTGTAGAGGTTTGGCAGGTCCAGACTTTTCAGGGTAGGCCAGCAGGCTGGAATCCCAGAGAAGCGTTGAGGTTCCAGTCCAAAGGCCGTCTGCCGGCAGAATTTCCTCTCCCTCTGGGGACCCCAGTCTTTTCTTTGCGACCCTCAACTGATTGGATGAGGCCTGCCATATTGTGGTGGGTAATCAGCTTTATTGAAAATCTGACTGTGGTGTTATGATATATTAGTTTTCATCTACAGTTCTGGCTCATAACTCTCATAGCCCCTGTATGGTCTTTTGCTATAATGTTGGGTGGGTTAGGCTTCTTGGCAGGCCTCTGATCTCCTGCCCTCCTTTCACTCTATTGTTCCCTTACTTTTCTGACTGTGGGTCTTAAGACCCTCCCACAAGAGGGGCCCACCCTATACCCTGGGGAAAGGAATGCTGATGTCATGAAGCTTCTGTAAAAACCCGGGAGGACTAGGTTCAGTGAGCTTCTGAATAGCTGACCCCATGGAGGTTCCTGGAGGTTGGCATATTCAGGAAGGGCATGGAAGCTCCATGCTCCTTCCCCCAGCTCCATGCCCCTTCCCCCCATACATCACCCTGTTCATCTCTTAGTATCCTTTGCGATATCCTTTATAATATATCCATAAATGTGTTTCCCTGAATTCTGTGAGCTGCTCCAGCAAATTAATCCAACTCAAAGAGGGGGTCATGGGAACCCTAACTTGAAGTTCTGGAGGTCCGGACTTACACCTGGTGTCTGGGGATATGGGGAGCAGTCTTGAGGACTGAGCCCCCAACCTGTGGGATCTGACATGTCTCCAGGTAAATAGATAGTGGGTAGACAGTGTCAGAATTGAATTGGAGGACAGCCAGCTGGTGTTCACTGCTTAGTGCATGGGGAAAACCCCCCACATTTGATCACAGAAGTCTTCTTCTGTGCTGATGGTTGTGGATTGAGAGTAGAGAAAAAAAACACAGTTAGAGAAAATTTTCCCTTCACCCTGATTTAAATGTTAATTTCATCTAACAAAATACCTTCACAGAAACATCTGCAGTAATGTTTGAACGAATATCTAGATATAATGTGGCCTGGTCAAGTTGACATATAACATTAATCATCACGTAATACAAGACTTTGTTACAGTAACAATAGCAAGAAATCCAACTTGATCTTATGTCATTTTTCCAAACCCCTAATATTACCTTTTTCTCCTTTTCTAAGGTTATCAATTAACAGTTACTATTTTTTTAATTGACTTAATTTTGAATTTATTTTATTTTATTTATTTTTTGACACAGAGTCTCACTTTGTTGTCCATGCTGGAGTGCAGTGGCATGATCTCAGCTCACTGCAGACTTGACCTCCCAGGCTCAAGTGATCTTCCCATCTCAGCCTCCCAAGTAGCTGGACTACAGGCGAGCAGCACCACACCTCACTAATTTTTCTATTTTTAGTAGAGATGGGGGTCTCACTACATTTCCAAAGCTGGTCTTGAACTTCTGGGCTCAAGTAATCCGCTTGCTTTGGCCTCCCAAAGTGTTGGGATTATAGGCATGAGCCACCATACCCAGCCTTAAATTTATTTTAATAAGAGGATTTATTTTATTTTTATGTTAAAATAAAAGCTAGTATAATTTTATAGATAATAAAATAATTATAAAATAAAATACTACATTAAGAAATTTAAGTTCCTCAAGTGTAGTTAGAAACTGCTGCCTCATCTAGGCTCTGAGCCTGAGTACTGTTCCCTCTAGAAAGAGAGAGAGAAAGAAAGAAAAAGAAAGAAAGAAAGAGACAGGAAGGGAGAGAGGGAAGGAAGAAAAGAAAAAAGAAGAGAAAAGAAAAATGATGGGCATAGGGGAAAAAAGGAAGTAATAAAAGGAGAAAAAAAACTAAACAAAATAGTTTTCTTAACCCAAGAATTGTTATTATGTTGTTTCTGGGAATTATCTAAAATCATTACAAGTACTACCAAAAATTGTCTTTCATGGATATTTATTTTACTTCTTAGAAAACACAGACTCCTAAGAAGGAAGCTTTTCTTTTGAACAAAGGGAATTCAGTGTCTAAAAGCTAAGAAAGAGAAAGAGAGAGAGAGTATATGTTTGGTGGATATTTGGGGAATGAAATGCTGCATGCGCTGTAAACTTTTTTCTCTCTTTTCCCTAAAAACCTCTCAGTAAAATCTACTTGGAATGCTAAGCAATGAGTTCCTTTGGAATGTAAAAAAAAGCACCGAGTCGTACTTCAAAGTTGCTGCTTGGCAAAAACAGAATCAGTCAGCCAGCCAACACGTGGGCGATAAATGCCATTTTGCTCAGCAAGCAGGGACTGGACATCTGTTAGGTCCAGGCTCTGGCCCTGGCACTGGGAGTGTGGAAATGGAGAAGACCTGCTCCCTCCTATTGTGATGCTCATAGTAATTAGATGGAAGTGGTGGGGGTGAGATGTCTCCCATAGAACAAACTAGTTTTCACAAGGTTATATGTTGAATTCTCTATTCTTTTACATTTTAGAGTAAGAAAAGAATGTTTAAAGACCATTGTGGTTTTAAAACAACTGTAACAAATGAATTTCACTAGCAGGTGATTTTTGTCTCAACCCATCCTGATTAAAGTTAGAGAAATCAAGTGGATAGCCCCATCAGATTCAAGGTTTCTTCTTCCTGTTTTAGTCTGCTATCAGTGGCATACGTTGGTAACCACTTCAGAATGTTGCTTCTCAAGGCTGGCCAACAGATTCATCCAGCAGTATTCCTGAGTCTGGAGCCAACCAATGCCCTATTGTTCAATAAGAATCACAGTGTTCTGAAATTTAACGATGAATCCGATATCCCATTAGTGACTGATTGCTCTATTGGTGATTTTTGGATTGTAAGTGCTCCCCTATGGAGGAAATCTAGAGGGAAATACTAAGCAATCAAACTTGTGTTGAACACTTTTGAGCCTAAAGATAGCAAAAAGGACATCAAACCTCTGTGCCCACCGGGACATCAGGACAGGGTTCAAAAAAGATTCTCAGTAAGATCAGCAGTGGGTCACTTGCTTTAATCAGTTTCCTTATGTCCCACGAGTAAGTGTTAGGATTAAAGGAAGTGAACTTCGTATAAGCCTGGAGCGTCTCTTAAAATTATTTTAATACTGGAATTGAACAGAATGTATTTTGCTTTCCAGAACCAACTCTTTGCTTAAACCAGTTGAGCAAAAAGAGACATTGAATATTTTATTATCATTATTATTATTAAAAATCCCTATTAGATAAGTCATTACATTTGCTCCTATTTTCAAATATCCCATATTAATGCATTTATTTGTTCACTGTCATTCATTAAACAAACATTTGTTATTCATATGTTATGACAACCACCAGGTGCCATCACTTCAGTCACACTGAGCATCTGCTATTCCCATTGTTTTCCCAGATTTTGTCCTTCCTTTGTGCTGTTCTTTCTAGAATCTCATTCCCCAACACCACTGCCTGATTCAACCTTCAGGATGGGGCACAAACATTGCCTCTTTCAGGAAGCCTCTCCTGACCATCCTGGCTTAGCTGCTGATAATGTGCCAAAATGGCCAATTTGCTTATTTATATCCATCCATTCTTCAAGGGAAAAGGCAATTTATGTGGTCGTCATAACATATGAAGTGTATAGAGTTTTAGCCCGATCTCAAAAGTAGTGAAGAGCTGTTTAAGAAATTTAAATTAACTTGATTTCTTCAGTACCATGTAGATGAAGTAGTAGTAGCACCATTGACAGTAAGAGCCATCTCACACAATCTTTTTTTTAAAAAAATACGTCTAAAACCACAGTGCAGTATCTTCTCACCTCCACCAGACTGGCTAAAATGGAAAAAATAAACAACACCAAGTGTTGGCAAGGATATGGAGTGACAAGAAGTCTCATACATTGGGAGAGTATCTGTTGGGACAATCACTGTTGAAATTTTTATTGGTAGCAACTACTAATGCTGAGCACATGTGTAACCTATGACTCAGTAATCCACTCCTTAAACATTCGTAAGAGAAATGCACACACAGGTTCGCCAAGAGGCATGTACAAGAATGTAGCATCATTACTCTTATTAACCCCAAACTGGAAAATACCCAAATGCCCATTAAGAGTACAATAAAGAAACAAGTTGTGATATATTCACATAACAAAATACTGGGTAGCAATAAGAGTGAGAAAAGTACAGCACACAACAGGAATGAATCGTGCAAACACAGTGTCGATCTGAAAAAGCCAATTACAAAAACGTTTATGAAGTATGGTTCCTTTTATACATATTAAATAAATGTCATTGGAGACCATAACTCAATTAATTCAGGTCCTGAAATAAATACTATTCAAAAACACGTGGTACACATAAAACTGGTACGCAAAGTTCAAAAGAGGCAAAAAATCACTCTGTGGTGTTAGAAACCTGGATGTGGTTTTCCTTGGGGGGCAGTTACGGGTTGGAAAGGGCATGAGGGACGCTTTTACAGTTTAGTTGCAATGTTGTTTCTTGACCTGGGTGCTTGTTACACGGTGTGTTCATGGGTGTTCATTGTGCATGTGTGGTGAGAGAGACAGCAGACACTCTGGGATCTCTTCTTGTCAGGACATGAATCCTGTCAGATCAGGGTCCCATCCTTATGACCTCATGTAACTTAATTACATTGTTAGAGGCCCCGTCTTCAAATACAGCAACACTGGGGGCCAAGGCTTCAACCATATGAAGTTGGCAGGGAGGCAGAGCCACAGACATTCCACTCATAACAGGAGCTGAGAACACTTCGCATCCATTTTTAATTTGCTACACAGGAGGTGTTCAAGGTACTCAAGGGCAAGAAATGCAGCAGGAGCTAATAGGAAATGGAAGCTGGACACTGGAAACTCCTGGAAGCCGAGGCTGCTTCTCACTTCTTGTTCTCCCTCAGTGCAAGTGCTCCATTCTCCTCTCTCAACCGATGCCTGGGTCTATTGCTTGTGGGGTATCTCTGACCCTAGACCTTGAACTCTCAGCTTCTATGGTCATCGCCAGATGCCATCATTCTCTGGCCTCCTGTTTCAAATTGTAGACACACAGAGAGAAATCTGGTTGGCTCAGCCCAGGCAATACTCTCCCCGCCATACTTCCCCCTAACTCCTAACACACACCTCTTGAGTCCGGTTTCCATGAGCTGTTTCAAGGAGTACATTATGTGATGTCTAGGGCTGCCCCTTCCAGAAGCAGATGACTTGGCAGAAATGTTTCTAGTATAAGTTCTTATGGGTCTTGAGTAGTTATTGCGGAAAAGTTTAAAATTCTAAATCTTCTAGTCTGTAATTTGAGGTTTCCCAAACAGTTCAGAACCAACCCACCTGTACCCATTAAGAATGCCTTCAATCACAAGCCACAGAAAATGAGGGTCTAGATTTATTTTTATTATACTATAAGATGTCTAGAGCTGGGTAATTCTTGCCTTTGGTTCAGTGGCTTGATGAGCCAAGGCCAAAGTCTCTGATATTTTCTAGGCTTTAATTTCATGCTTATGACTACATAGTCTCAAGGTGGCTGCTACAGCTCCAGACATCACATCCACTAGCAGTATATGTCTGCCTTTTCCAAACAAACAAACAAACAAAGAAAAAAAACAAAACCTTGTTCCAGGTCTGAGTTCAAGTCCTGGATATCCTTGTTAATTTTCTATCTCGTTGATCCCTTATTCCTTCCTGTCTCCATTGTTAAGCACAATTATTGGCAAAAAAGAGGTTTTTAATACCCATTTTTAGACTGCATTCTAGCCTAGGCAATAGAACAAGAATCTCGTTCTCTCTTCCTCTTTCTGTTCTTCTTTCTTTCTCTCTTACATTCTTTTTTTTATTTCTTTCACTCTCACTTTCTTTCCTCTCTTTTTCTTTCTTTCAAAAATAAAAAAAATTAAAATTAAAAAAAAAAAACTTTAATCAGACCTTCCAGAAAACTTCCACAGAGACATATTATTGGCTAGAATTATGTCAAATTACAACCCCAACCTTCAAAAGACTCTGGAAAGATATATATATATATATATAGATAGATAGATATATATACACACACACACACACACACACACGTGTGTGTGTGTGTACGCATATATACATATATGTATATTTAACTTTTCTAGACTTTAAAGTAAAAGGTGGCAAGAGAGAATAGACCTGGAAATGGTAGTTGGGGTAGCCAGCAGAAATATGTGCCATATTCTTTTGAACAGTATTTTGGCACCTGAATTAACTCAGAATTCTTTCCTCTTTGGTCTCCAGTGAAATTTATCACATACAAAAAAATAGAAATGTTAGAAAACAAAGAAACAGACACATGAAAAAATGATGATCTTCTTATTTCCCAACAAATGCAGCCCCAGGTATAATCTAGATATCACCCACGCTGTCCCATCCTCTGAATGATTGGGTGTTGAGCCATCCAGAACTGGCTCCTCTGGCATCTCAGAGAAGGGAGTGTCCACATCCTGTAGCAGTGTCTCTGCCAGCATGTCTCAGCAGCCATCCCCAAAAAACAGAAATAAAAAATCCATCCCAAAGAACAGAAGTTGAAAACAGGAGCCAGGAAGACCTACATGTTACCTTGTTTGGGGAATGCTCAACTGAGCCATCCAAACAATGTTCAGTTTGAAAAACTGAAAGACACATCTGCACCTGTGTCTGATTATTTTTCCTCTTCTTGAATAAAAACATTTATAAATCAGAAACCATAAGTTTTATACAAGAAGGACTTTTAGGGGGGAATATGTAAACTCTACATGTTTTCTTCCTGTTTCTGTCTTCTGGAAAGGGACCCATAAATCTTTGCAATAATTTGCTTAAGATTAATCGCCAGTTGTCTCACTTTGCTATTTCCATTTTAGAAAGGAAAAATCATTACACAATAATGCCACAGGGCCTCAGAGGGATCCAAGGGATTTTCCAAAGAGTGCCCCAAGATGCTTCAATTCAGCCAGATTGACCTCATTAGCCACACCTTATTTGTGCTGCCAAGACTTCACTTAAACCCTACCCCTCACCTAGAAACCCTTTCCTCCTCCACCCCATCTACTAAAGTCATCTCCTTCCTTAAAGACCATCGCAATTAGAATTACCTTTTGCTGCAAGAAAACAGTAATGTACACAAGTAAACAGGTTTATGCTCCTCATATAACAAAAAACCTAGAAGAAGAAAGCCCCAGGCTGGTGCATCAGCTCCTCAGTGCTAATTAGGGATCTGGCCTCATTTGTCTTTCTGCTCAGTCATCCTTAGTGTTGTGGTTTGAGTGGGTTTTTTTCCCTCCAAATTCATGTGTTGGGAGCTGAATCCCCAATACATTAGCACTGGGAGGTGGTGCTTGATGGGAAGTATTAGGTCTGCCCTCGTGAGTGAATTAAAGCCTTATGAATGGATGAATGTTGGAATAAAGCTCTTTACTATAAAAGTAGCCTATGAGAGAGAGTTTGCTTTCCTGCTCTTCTGTCACATGAAGAACAGTTTCCCTCTCCCCTGGTGGATGCAGCATTCAAGGTATTGACGGCTGATGTGATACCTCGGTTCTTGTCTTCCTGGTTTAAAAGAATTTAAACAAGAGACACACAGCAAAGGAAGTGCGGCATAGAGGAATTTATTCTTTTGATAAAAGAATAGAGAATAGACAGTATACCCTGAGAGGGAGATTTCAGGGTGGGCTTCCATAAGGGTGAGACAGCAAAGATGGTACTAGGGAGATTCCCTTTATGGGAGCCTTACATGGTTATTCATAAGGAGCTGGAAAGAGGTGTTACTAGTAAGCATGTTCTGGGCAGTCGTCTGGATGCACGTGGGCAGTAGCTGCTTGTTCATACATCACATTCTCATTAACATCTTAAATCTCCACCCAGGGGTGTGGCTTTTACTATTATTAGGAGCAAGGGGTCAGTTTGAGGACAGGTAAAATCAAAGTGTACATGCTATCTAGAGAGGAAAGTCCCTATTGAAGATAGCTTTGCTTGAGTGAGTGCAATTATAATGCAAATGCTAAGACTTATTGTGTTGGCTGTATCATCACCACGGCTGCTACGTTCTGAGAATACAGTCATTTCCTTGACTACCTATCCTGCCTCAATGGTACCATCTTGGAAAAGGAGACTCAGCCCCTCACCAGACAACAAACCTGCCAGCACTTGATCTTGAATTTTCCAGTCTCCAGAACTGTGAGAAATACATTTCTGTTCTTTATAAATGACATTTCTCGGGTATTTTATCATAGCAGCACAGCATGGACTGATAAGCTGTGGTGTTCATCTTCATGCTTGTTGTTCTGTGATTTTCAGCTGGCTACTCCACCTCCGGCATCTTACCCACATTGCAGATAGGAAGACAGGGAAAGACGAAGGATGAAGGACCAAACAAAGGCTTGGGCCAGCTCATCAGGCCTTTGTCAAGAGTTTTCCTGGAAGATTCTCATGGAGATGGGTTAATGCATCAGTCCTAGACTTAAAGTGAGGCTGTGATGGGATGTATGCTTTTTTTGCTTGTTTGTTTTGTTTTTTTATTAACATAAATGATCACATTGCAGCCCAGAACAAAAATCTATGCTATGTTTAGAGGAAAAAGAAGAAATTGATATTGAGTAGGTAACCAGCAGTATTTGCCACAAGAACCCATCTCAAATTCTGTCTCTTTAGTGAGGGTTTAGCTGACATTCTCAGCCACAGTGGCTCCTGCTTCCAGAGCTCTCACAGCGCTTTATGTATACATTGTGCATTCTTAGCAAGGTGTTCATGCCTGTCTATCTAGGACGTTCTTTGACAACTATAAATCTTTTGTACATCCAGACCATGCACTACATTTCCTTGAACAGAGCAGATATAGTAATTGAATAGTTCAAAGGATAACAAATATGTAAGTCCTCATAACTTTCCCTTGGACAAGAAAAATCAGCTTTTTGTTTGGTCTTTTTGTTTGTTTTTTTACTAAAAGTTTTTAATTTAAACTCCCATGGGTTTTATAAAGACAAATTCAACTTAAATATTTATCTGCTTAGTATGATTTGATGTTCAGATCTGACAAAATTCTTGTAAGTGGATTTGCCTCCCAGCAGGGTTTATTCCTGAGTCTTAAGACTTTCATTCCACTTGACATGTCTAAAATCTTAATAAAATATTATTAAAATTATGCTAACATAATTTAAAATTTTATATTAGAACACATTTCTATCAAGGTTTTGGATTGATTTCACCACCTCCTTTCAGCTTCCAATTGCAATGCTGAAGATCTGATTTTTCAAAGCCCTGTTGTATTAGTTCTTGTATTGCTATAAAGAAATACCTGAGACTGGAATACTATGCAGCCATACAAAAGGATGAGTTCATGTCCTTTGCAGGGACATGGATGAAGCTGGAAACCATAATTCTCAGCAAAGTGACACAAGAACAGAAAACCAAACACCACATGTTCTCACTCATAAGTGGGTGTTGACAGAGGGAGAGGAACATCATACACTGGGGCCTGTCAGGGGTGGTGGGCTAGCGGAGGGATAGCAGGGGTTTGGGAGATTGAAGAGGGACAGCATTAGGAGAAATACCTAATGTTAATGACGGGGTGATGGATGCAGCAAACCACCATAGCACATGTATACCTATGTGACAAACCTGCATGTTCTGTGCATGTACCCCAGAACTTAAAGTATGATAAATAAAATTTAAAAGTAAATAAATAAATAAAAGAAATACCTGAGACTGGGTAATTTATAAAGAAAAGAAGTTTAATTGGCTCATGGTTCCACAGGCTGTACAGAAAGCATGATGGTGACATCTGAGTGGCTTCTGGGGAGGCCTCTGGAAACTTACAAACATGGCAGAAGGTGAAGGGGAAGCCAGTGCTTCACGTGGCCAGAGTGGGAGGAAGTGGGTGGGGGAGGTGCTGCACACACTGTTAAACAACCAGATCTCATGATAACTCACTGACTGTCACAAGCACAACAGCAAGGGGATGGTGCTGAACCATTCATGAGAAACTGCCGCATGATCCAATCACCTCTCACTAGGCCCCACCTCCAACCCTGGGGATTATAACTGAACATGAGATATGCATGGGGACACAGATCCAAACCATATACCTGTCAACACTACCTGTAGAGCTGGAATGAGGCTGACACTTTGCATTTTTACAATATAGTCTCTATGACCTGAAATTTTGTGTGCAAAAATTTTCACTTTATGCTTCCTGGTCATTCTTATTAGATTCTTCAGAGCTCTTCAGAATAAAAGTAAACTCAGTTTGGGGAAGAATTTGATGAAGAAATGCGAATTTGCAAAAAGCTACTCTTCACTGTGGTGACCTCAATGAATGGACTGCTAGAAATTCTGTTTTGAACATATTGTTTTTCCTAACTCCTAAAGATTACTGTGCTTTCAGGTGACAAAGTTTAACCATTCAAATTGCGATTGTTTATTGAACATGTTTATCGTGTATGCATTACACAGTAATAGGCACTTTGCTAGGCATGTTACGTCTATTTTCTCATTCAATCTACGCAACAACAATATGTGGCAGGAATTTTATTCCGACTTTGCAGATGGGAAAATAGGCTCTGAGTGGCTAAATATGCCCAATGTCACGTAACTAAGGAAAAGAGGAGGCAGGGCTTAAACCTGGGCCTGTCACCTGCAAAGTCCACCCTCTAAACTACATGCTACCTTATTCCCTCCTGCATCATGGTTTCAGGATCCCCTCCAGCAGAGGAAGATAAAGGTTTTTTTTGTTGTTGTTTTTTGAGTTGGAGTCTTGCTCTGTCACCCAGGCTGGAGTGCAGTGGCACCATTTCAGTTCACTGCAACCTCTGTCTCCCGGGTTCAAGCGATTCTCCTGTCTCAGCCTCCCAAGTAGCTGGGACTATAGGCACTTGCCACCATGCCCGGCTAATTTTTGTATTTGTAGTAGAGACGGGGTTTCACCATATTGGCCAGGCTGGTCTCGAACTCCTAACCTTGTGATCCACCCACTTTGGCCTCCCAAAGGGCTGGGATCACAGACGTGAGCTTCTGCGCCTGGCCAAAAGTTAAGATTTTCCAGCAATAATGAGTATCTTTCTGTGGACTCCTGGTACCCTGATATTTAAACCATGGAGGACAAAACCAAGATTAAAGGACCCAACAGTCTCATTGTAGATGCTGATGAAATTTATAAGCAGAATACAAACAAATCTCATACGGTACCTTACCACACCAATGACATGAGTTAAAGTAAGATTGGGCATTTTTTCCTCATATCTGAAACTTTCTTACAGATGATTTTCCTGCATTAAAAAAGATCTATATCCTAGAAAAGCAAGTATAATTTTTTTAAATAATTGAAATGTTGTTAGTTCCAATACATGGATTATATAGTAGTTTTCTGTCATATTAAAGGAATCTTACATATAAAATTGTATGAATATGAGGACATGATTTAATGTCCCAAGTAAAATTTAAATACCAGCTCTTCTACTTGTTGACTGAATGGGGCTGGGCGAGTCTTTTACCTCCTTAAGACTTGGTTTGCTCATCTGTAAAACAAAGTCTGATGACACCTGCTTTACCCACTTTATAGGATGACAGTGCTTCAGAGATTGTCTGTGTTCAAATTCCAAGTCTACTGTTTACTATTCCTGAGGCCAGGAGCAAGTTATTTCATCCCATGATGACTTTAGCTTTCTCAACTGAAGCGAAAAACAATAACTCTATTTTCCTCATAGAATAATTCTCAGGATTAAATGAATTTATACAAATGAAGCTCTTAAAGCAGTGCTTGGCATAAAGTGTGCCCTAGAGGAATATTTACTACTATTATCAATACTGGTGTGTGTCTGTATGTGCTTGAAAATGAGCACCACGCAGGGCTTGTGGTTGCCATTACTAGAGGAGTTACTCACATCAGAGGGGGCCTTTTCTATCTGCAGACAATGACATCACGGGTATCTGTGTAACAGGTGAATGGGCGGACACAGTCAAGAGCAGTGCCAGTCTGGATAACAAGATCCAACACAAACAAAGATTTTGAGAACTGGAGGGATTAATCTAGAAGAATCCAAACCTCAGTGCGAGTGAGCCATCCACACTCAACTAGCAGTTAATTAGCCAAAAAAACAACTAATTATACTAGATGGATTATTCATGTTACATCATCCACCAGCTTGCATTTTGTTGTCTGCAACTAACTTATCATCATCTTCATGGCCTTCATACAAAGTGCTTCCTTGACTTTATTTAAAAATACTTTCTAAAGTGATCTATCTTCTTTTTTTTTTAATCTTAAGTGTGTTTATTTCAAAAGAAATCCTCATTTACTCATTACTGGTGATAATGCAAAAAGCGTACCCTCTGTGTAGAGGGGAAATTATTCATTCATTTATCTTTTGTTCCAACAACTGAGCTCCTAGGAACTCATCCTACAGTAGACTGCATAGGTAAGAAATGCATTCATGCAAGGTAATTAACTGTGGAAGTGTCAGAAAAGCCAAGATTGGAAACAACGCACATATGTAGCAATAGGGACTGGTTGAATACGCTGTGGAACAGCCACATAATGAAGTATTGTGAGGCCACTAAAAAATAACCAGGACCGTCTGTTTGTATTGATATGGAGAGATAACCAGAATGAATATATTGTTCAATGGAAAAAAGCAAAGGGTTTAACCACATATAGTATGTTGCCTTTTGTATAAGAAGGGAGAGGATCACTATATATCATATATATATATATATATATATATATATATGTATGTTTTTAGATGTGTGTGCATGCATGTGTGTTCCTGTATATATACGAATAAACCAGAGACTAATAAAAATGCTTTGCCTGTAGAGGGCAGGAAGGAAGAAGATGGGAGATACAGAGCAGAAAGGCTTTTCTGTTGATCTTTCTAAATAATTTTGACTTTTGGATCATGTAAATGCCTTGCCTATTCCAAGGGTAGAATCCCATCACCCAACAATGAAATAAATTTTAAAAAATTTAAAAGAAGCCCTATTACTATCATAAATGGAAATTCTACTTGCCATAAATGCATGGTAACCATAAAAATAAGTCATTACCAAAATCTCTCTCTCACTCTCTCACACGCACACACATGCATGCACGCCCGCACATGCACGACACACACACGCACATACACACACACACATTTGTATATGCACCTCTCTGGGTACCACCCTTTGGAAAACATTCCTTTAAACACTGCCTTAGACGTTGCCCCCTCTAGGAAGCTCATTTGAACCTCTTCCCAGGATGAGTTAGGTGCCCCTGCTGTGGGCTCAATCACTGCATGTGTTACACTCTATTCTAATGATTTATTTGGGATTCTATTTTCTCTGCTGGACTTGAATTCTCTGACAGCAGGAAATATGTCTTTTTCATCATTATAACCCCAGAGTCTAATTACTTGCAGGTGAATAAGTAAATGCATACATAAAGAAAGAATGAGCGACTGAGTGCATTTTTATTTAACCAGTGCTCTCTATGGACTGCAGTTGTCTTTTCACAAAAGTAGTGTGGGCAAGGCTCTGGTCCTGAATACGCCCCATGTGTTCCTCTCTGGCTGACAGCCTTCTGCTATTAGTTGTGTATCTACAGAACAATTGGCTCAGGGGTTCCTTAACCTCTGCCTGCGTACGCTTGAACCTAGTTGACTTCCCAACAGTTGCAAGTCCTGCAGCCAAAGAAAATGCTCTGGTTTCATCCTATTTGCTCTTGGAATACCGCTGCCTCCCCCAACATTTCCAGGGATCCCTGGGTGATGTTGACAGTATCCCGTTCAACTCTCACTCTAGATTTCTTCTCTTGCTGAATTAATATCTCTGCTTGCCTTTTTGCCTGCCTCCTTGCTGTATGGCTTTACCATATGGCAGATGAAGGTTTGAGGGTAAGGGCAGGAGGCCTTTTTATAGTGTTGAGAAATAAAAATAAAATGCTAAGCTCCCCAACCAACTGAATTGACCTCTGCTTGGCTGGGGAGTACCCAGAAAAACCTTCAAAACTGAGTTCCCAACCATGACAGCATGGAACATCAGGCATACCTCATTACAGCCCCTCCTTTGATAGTCACCATTAGGCTTTCTTTCCTAAGGGTTAAACTGGAACCAGCCCTTCTGAAGACTTACTCTGCCACTGGTTACAGCCAACTGCCTGCAGCTGCTCATCCATTTTTGTGGGCTCAACACAGAAACTGACCAACCTTCTCTTCTGGTTAGAAACCCTGGGCCATGAAGTGGTTCCGGCCAGTTGATGGAGCCTGTGCACTGAGTGCTCTGGTGTCCTCTGCTTCACCTTTTGACATATAAGGCCTAATTGTAATATATCTAAATGTTAAGTCTCCACCCAAAGTGAACATGTAACATACATGTTAGCTTACTGCACATGTGCTTGCCTCCCCTTCATGAATATTCACAGCTCCTCCTAGAATCTGTTGAATATATCTACTTAGCCAACCTGTTCAGCATAAATTCCTGCCTCATCCTTCCCTCTTTCAAAATGCCTGCTCCCAGCTTCTGACAGAGGCTGCACTTCCCAGCCTGCAGAATGGCCAGCCTGCAGGAGGCAGCCCTTTATAAGAAACAAAGCTCTCCTTTCCAAAATTATTGATTCTTCAGTTGACAGTGGGGAACATGAAACCACTTACAACAGATAATGAGATCTCAGGCTTCAAAAGTCCCCGGACTCCCCTCCAACAGTCAGTGGCTCCTGGGCTGTCTCAGTCCTTGGCTCTCCATCCTGCCTCCACCTTGTTGCGGCAAATGTCTTCTGAGAACCTCTCCTAGCTCCCACTTCCCTAGGGTCCAAGACCCTTACCCTCTCTGTCCTGGGCATCTCCAAAAACTGAAATTCCTGTTAGCATATTTTATAGAACTGCTTAATGCTTTAATGGCCATTTTACTCTTGTAGGCCCTGTTCAAAGAACCCCATTCATCTCAAAGGTAAAGCTCTTTCCAAGATTTTGCCTGAACCAGGGTGCCATGAAACCAGGCCCTGCTTTGAGGTCAAGGTATGATGGCATTTTGTCCTAGCTTAGGGTCCCTCCTGAATAATAGCGCCTGTATGCAAAAAAGAAGTAGAAAATGGATTCTTTCCCACCCACCTGGAGTAAAGCCCAGAGATTGTGGTGTGGGATGGGGTGGTTCCTCCAGCTCCAGGAATTTCTATGAAACATGACTTCAACTTGACTATCACTGCTGCTGCCCTTGCTTCTGCTCCTCCTCTCTGTCATCAGGTAGATAGTTTCCTGTGGCTGCTGTAACAAGTCACCACAAACTTGGTGGCTTAAAACATCACACATTTATTCTCACAGTTGTAGAGGCCTTAAGTCCAAAATTCCTTCATCGGGCTGAAATCAAGGCGTTGGCAGCACACATGCTCCCTCTGGTGGCTGGACAGCAGAATCGCTTGCTGGCCTCTTCCAGCCTCTGGAGCTGCAGTCCTTGCACTGCTGGCTGGTGGCTCTCTGTCTATTTTAGAAGCTATCAGAGTAGCATCTTGCCCTAGTGGTCACATGGCCTTCTTTGTCAGACTTCCCTCTGTCTCCCTCTTATAAGGATATTTGTGATTATATTTAGGGCCCACCTGGATGATCCAGGATAATCTCCTATCTCAAAATCCTTAATCTAAGCACATGTGCGGAGCTTCTTTTGCCAAATAAAGTATTCAGACATTCCAGGGATTAGAGCCTGGATTTCCTGCAGGATGTGATTCAGCTACCACACACCTGTACTGTGCTGTTCAAATGGAGCATCGTGCTGCCTAGTAGGGGGTCCCTCTCTGGGTCCTCATCGCAGTGGTCCCTGGCATCTCTGCTGACTTCACAGCCCATGTGATTCTCTAGTCTCTCTGGTAGCATTCTGGGAGGAAGGCTAGATCTGGCCTCTGTTCACTGGGCTGAGAAGAAACAGCTTCTGGATGTGATGCCATCATTAGGGCCATTGTCCTGGAAACAGCAGACTTTATTTTTTTTCTATGTGCTTTTCCCAAAACTTTTTGCTCTCCTGGAAAAAACCAGGACACATAATAACAAGGTAGAAAGTGTAGCAGAATCTCAAACTGCAGTTGTTCCTACCAAGAAGTCAGCTTAAATCCATGCTCTCTTTGCTGAACCTCTGTATGTGGGTTGCACCCACGTTTCATAAACAAATGTAGACATCATCAGGGTTACTTCCCACACATTATCAAATCGGAAATGGCAACAGGAAATGGGAAAAGAGGAGAGGTACTTTATTGCTATTTAATCCCTTGGCAAATAAGAAAATGATTTAGAGGGAACTGGGAAGATTTCTGCCTCTGCTAATTTGCATTCTGGGATCTACCAACTTTTTGCCCATGTCATCACTGGTGGGTCAGTGTCCTAAAATACTAAGAGGGAAGATTCATGAGTCATACTACCTGAGTACAAGTCATAGTGCAGCTACTTACTAGCTATGTGCCTTGGGCAAATTATGAATGAACTTTTCTACTGTGCTTTAGTTTCCTCATCTAGAACATTACTATCTGTCCTGTAGAATTATTTTTGGAATCAAGTGAGATAGTTTGTAGAAAGCACTTTTAATACCCTCTGGGCCTTCACAAGTTGAACTATGGCACTACGGTAAAGGGAAGAGTACAAATATATTGAAGATGAGTAAACTAGGATTCAAATCTAGACTCCAATACTTACAACTGGGAGTACAACTCGCAGTAGATGAGGAGAGATCTAGCAATAAGACAACTTTTGGAGTCATCAGTATATGGATGACATATAAATGGATGAGATTAGAGGCAAGAAAGGGAGTGAGTGGGGCTGGGCACGATGGCTCATGCCTGTAATCCCAGCACCTTGAGAAACCGAGGAGGGTGGATCACTTGAGGACATGAGTTCGAGACCACCCTGACCAACATGGTAAAACTTCATCTCTACTAAAAATAAAAAATTAGCTGGGTGTGGTGGCAGGTGTCTGTAATTACAGCTACTAGGGAGGCCGAGGCAGGAGAATCATTTGAACCCAGGAGGAGGAGGTACAGTGAGCGAAAGATCGCACCATTGTACTCCAGCCTGGGTGACAGAGTGAGACTCCATCAAAAAGAGAAAGAAAGAGAGAAAGAGAGAAAGAAAGAAGAAAGAAAGAAACAAAGAAAGAAAGAAAGAAAGAAAGAAAGAAAGAAAGAAAGAAAGAAAGAAAGAAAGACTGTACATGGAGTTCAAGGACTGAAATCTGGGTCTACAACATGAGACCTGGGTGAAAAAGAGAAAGGAGCAAAGAGGGTACAAAGGAGTGGGCCATAATACAGGGAATCAACTGACAAAGCATGGCATCCTGGAAGACAAGTGAGGAATTGCCTGGGATGTAATGACCAACTACGCAAATACCAAGGTGAGCATTGATGAAGGACCAGTGGACTTAGCAACATAGAGGCCATTATGAGTTTGGCAAGAGCTCTCTTGCTAGAGTAGTGGACCAGAAGGAAGATAGAATGAGTTCAAGAGAGAAAGGGAAGAGAAAAATAGGAGTCAGTAAGTTTAGTCAACTCTTCCACGAAATTTTACTGTGAAAGGGAGCTAAGAAATGAGTCTCCAAATGCAGGGGTCCAGAAATTATTTTCTATTTGTATGCCTATTTTTTGTTAAATGTGAGAATTAACTGCATGTTTGTATGCTGATGAGAATATAACCTAGCAAAAAAAGAAAAATATATAGAGGGTACAGAGGAGAATTTCTCAAAAATGTCCTTTAAAAGGCAACAGGAGTGAGATCTAGTCCACAAAGTGATTGGCTTTCTATATCATCTATGCTGGTAGCTGAGAATGTAGCCTATGTGGGTACAGACACTGGTGTATGGAAAACCTCTCTGGGTCTGTTTTCTTATCCCTAACTTGGGCTTATAATGCTCATCTCACATAGATTATGTGGGGACTAAATGAGTTAACATAGGTGAGTATCTGGTTTCAAGCAGAACTAAAACAAACTACAATCCCTGACTTGTCACACTGTCCCTAAGTCACAATTTCCCAGACCTGGGAACCTCTCTGCTGAAAGGTTGTGCATATATTAGATAATTGCAGAAGCTAGTGAGATTAGATTTATCCATAAATAACTCATCGGATTTTTAAAACATTACACTTTTAATAAAGTGCCTCAAGACACTACATATAATGCATCTTATTAAAATGTTAAATCAAAGGCAATGACAAAATCTGACAGTGCACCATATTTCATATCTTTAGTGTCCTGTCTGGATAAGCTAGTTTAAAACTTAAAATTTATTTAAATGTTCCATATCCTTTATAATAAAATTAAGGTGCAATATCTGCTTCTGGCTATAGGTCAGAATCTGTAAGAAATGACCTCCTATCATACTAGGTTTCAAAGAATGAATTAACCAAATGCATGAGCCAAAAGTTTGAAGTCAGCCAAATTGCACTGGGCTAAGCTCAAGGCTTGAGGTTAACTCGTCCTAATGGACCTGACCATAAGAAAGATCTTTAACCTTCTGGATCTGTTTCCTAATCTGTAAAACAAAAAGCTTGGACCTGATGACCATACTTCTGCTGTCAGGTTCTATGATTCTGAGAGTTTAAGATTCAGTAAACCATTTATGGGCAGTAGAAAACAGATTAGAGGTCACCACTATCCTTCTGTGGAATGTGGCCAGATTGCTCAATATTTTTGAGCCTCAGTTTTCCTATCTTTTATTTGTGTTGTGAGAACCGAATACACTCCTTCGAGAAATCTCTTTATTAGGAGTATCCTGCTAATCCATTTAGGAGCTAAAGCAGCTGCTCTCAACAAGGAGAGGGCAGAATGTATCAGAACCAACCTGTGGAGTATTTTCAAAACACTTATTCTCCCACACCTCAGAAGCTGAGTCAGAGGATAAATAGGTTTCTTCTCTTTTTTGAACTATTAAATGGGTATATCAGTCTGTTCTTGTATTGCTGGGTAATTTATTAGGAAAAGATGTTTAATTGGCTCACAGCTCTGCAGGCTATACAGGAAGCAAGGCACTGGCATCGGCTTGGCTTCTAGGGCAGCCTCAGGGAGCTTCTACTCGTGGCAGGTGAAATGGAAGCAGGCATGTCACATGGCAAGAGAGGGAGCAAGAGAGCAAGGGGGAGGAGACAGCTTCTTTAAACAACTTTAAACAACCAGCTCCTACATGAACTCATTACCACAGGGAGGGCACCAAGCCATTCCTGAGGGATCCGCCACCATGACTCAAACACCTCCTACCAGGCCCCACCTCCAACCCTGGAGGCCACATTGCAACATGAGATTGGGAGTGGACATACCATATCAATTGGTAACGGTTGCCTAGACCCTTGTATTGAGAAGACTGCTAAGGACATGAATGGACTTAATTAAACAGTTTTGTGGTTGATTAATGCTGTCTCTAAGGGATACAGGATTAGGGAGAGGTAGCTGTGACTGTGTGTTTGCAATCCTAGGTTTTAAAAGTGTACAAGTCTGTCAGAATTATTTCTCACTTCCATTTCATTCTTTTTTCCTTTATTATTCAATTTCTTTCCCTTCAAGACCCTGTTATTTCCCTGGATAAGACTTGAGTTCTCTTGGCATTTTAGCTTCAACTAAAACTGAGAGAAGACAAGTTGGTAGAGGAATGTGAAAATGACTTTCCTCATTGGATTCTGTGGTAGACTCTGCAAAGATGGGCACTGTGCCTCTTCTACTCCCATCAGGAGAGGGAGTCTACTTCCCCAACCCCCAAACGGGCTGGTCTTGGGACCTGGTTTGAACAATAGAATGTAACCCACGTGATATTCTGAAATTTCTGGGCCTAGACCCTAAGAAGCCAGGTTGATTCTGCCTTCACTCAAAAGGGATCCAGCCAACTATGGAAAAAAATAGAGAGGCTACATGGAGAAGAATCTAGGTTCCAGGCTTAAGAGTAAGTCCAGCCAACACCGTAAGATGAGTGAGGCCCAGAGATCCTAGACAGTCCCCAGCTGTTCAAGCCATTCCAGCTAAGGTGCCAGACATGTGAATAGGACCATCTTGAATCCCCCAGTCACTCGCAAGCCTTGTGAGACCACAAAAGGGCTGAGGTGATCTATTCTAGCTGGACCCCGCTGTGATTCCCAGCCCACAGAACCCTGCACAGCACAGTGGTTATTGTTCTAAGCCACTACATTTTGGGGTGATTTGTGATGCAGCAACACATGGTCGAAACAGTTTCTAGCAGGGCTTTTAGTTTATTTGAGCACAGAAATGTGTAAGTAAAGAACATTTGAATGTTCAGGCTACAAGGGTCTTATAAACCATGCAGCTCAAACAGTTCATTTTGTTCATGAGAAAATCAAGACTCAAATAAGTGACTTTACCCAAACTCTCTAGCATAGAGTGAATAGCAGAGCTGAGGTTAAAACACAGGTCTCCTCCTCTCGACATAGACTCTCCAAAATTGATGACAGAATTCTTATTCTTCCTCCTCACACTTCATTCCAATTGCATAAAAACTTGAATTTTAAGATTTTAATACTGAATGATAGGCTTCAAAGTGCACACACGTTCAGTGGGTACCACACAATTCAGCTCTCAATTACATACTGACTTACTGTGCTCTCTGGTTACTTCATTAGACATATTTCAATTTATAAATTAAAATTTCT
The DNA here is from genome assembly GCA_963573385.1 of Cacajao melanocephalus. Lineage (NCBI taxonomy): Eukaryota > Metazoa > Chordata > Mammalia > Primates > Pitheciidae > Cacajao > Cacajao melanocephalus. The sequence goes on along the minus strand of CAUYLG010068350.1, from coordinate 16,822 downwards.
CAAAAAATTGTGCAAGGGAATGTGTTTCATAACAGTATTTTGAAGTGTATTCATTAGAGTTATTACAGATAGGCCCTACTTTTCACAATAAAACCAGTCTTTTAAAAGCTTTATGTAAATAAATCATATTCTAATGAAATAGAAGTTTTCATTTAAAGAAAATCAGCAGTGAACTTTTTATAGTGCTTGAATTGTTTTTAAGATGTTGAATCACTACAGGGTCATTTTCTGTCCTGAAAGCAAAGATGTTTATATTAGGTTTTCTTAAACTCAGGGACAAATATAAAAGATGAAATGTATACAGTACATGGAATGGTCCCTTGCTCAAAGTAAGGGCTAGAAAAAAAAAGTAACTATTAACGTGTATATCATGTACTGAATTGTGTCCACCAAAAGATATATTGAAATCCTAACTTACGCATGAATGTGACCTTGTTTGGAAATAGAGTTTTTGTAGATGTAAGTAAGAAGAGATCATTAGTGAGCCCTAATCCAATACGACAGATGGCCGTAAAGAAGAGAAAAACGACATGTGGCAACAGAAGCAGAGATGGGAGAACTGCAGCTGAGAGTCAAGAGCCAAGGATGACGGCCACCATTAGAAGCTAGGAAGCAGCAAGGAAGAATTATCTAAGGAAGATGGCACTGCTGACACCTTGGTTGTGAACTTCTAGCCTTCATTACTGCGAGGGAAGGAATTTCTGTTATTCCAATCCACCTGGTTTTGGTAATTTGTCATAGTGGCCCTAAGAAGCTAACATCACATACATTATTTTCTTTTTTAGAAGGAAAAATTAGACAGAGAAAGAAAAATTAAGAAACAGAAGAGAAAAACGTTTTTGGCCAAAGCTATAGATACTCCCAAATTTTTCCTTTTATGCCACTTATACTCTAAAAACTAGAAGAAAAGTAAATACTTTCTCAAGCTTCATGTAGTTGGAGTTAGTCATGTGACACAACTCTAGTCAATGAAATATAAAAAAAAAATCTGCTGGGACATTCTGGGGAGGCTTTTTTGCTTTGATTTGGTTGGTTGGTTTGTTTGTTTGACAGGAAGTAAAGACATGGCTAGGAGAACTTTTCTTGTTCTTCCTCTTTCAATTCAAATGTGATCTCCTGGGGTAAAGCAGTTGTCTTGCAACAAATAGGTGTAAGCATAGGAGAAAAACCAAGAGGGTCATGAGGAGGAGCCATTGAGCCACTGAACCAAAGCCAAAAATACCTCTCTCTAGACTTCTGGTTATATAAGCAAAATAAATCCGTATTTGTTTAAGACATTACAGTTTGGATTTTCTATTACTTGCAACAGGACATATTTCTAAGTCAGGAAGGAAACTACTGCAATTGTCAGGCTAGATGTAATACGTAAGGATGAGAAAAGAAGAGAGAGATGAGAAGCCAAGAGAGAGAAGAGAGAAATATTATAGATATTGAATTAGCAGAACTTGGTGTTCAATCTGGAGTGCAATGGCACAACCTTGGCTCACCGTAACCTTTGCCTCCTGAGCTCAAACTGTCCTCCCATCTCAGTTTCCTGAGCAGCTGGGATTACAGATGTGTACCACCACACCTGGCTAATTTTTGTATTTTTGTAGAGACAAGGTTTCATCATGTTGCCCAGGCTGGTCTTGAACTCCTGAGCTTAAGTGATCCGCCCTCCTCGACCTCCCAAAGTGCTGGGATTACAGGTGTGAGCCCCATTCTAATTCTTGATTCCTTTTATGTGACCTATCTGAAAATATTTTTTTTCTTTTGTCAGACTGTTCCCTGAACTCTCAAATTTCACAATGCTGTGTGCTGGCAAAATTCTATTTTCATCTCTGTTTTGAGTGCTTGGTGGCCTCTTCCTATTTTGAAATTCAGTCCTTCAGTTCAGAAAAATGTTCTGGATATTTTTAGCAATGATTTATTCCTCACTATTTCTTTCTGTTCTTTCTTTCTGGAATTCTTACTGTAGGATTCTGACCTTTTGGTCTTGTTCTCTCATTTTCTTCTCTGTCTTATTTTCCAACCCTTTTTCTTTCTATCCAAGTTTTTGGTAGCTCTCTTCAACATTATCTTCCAATTCTTCCACTAAAATTTTCATTTGTTCTATAATATTCCAAAAGCTATTTTTTCTCTAAATATTCCTTTTTGATTTCTAAAAAATAGCATCCTGTTATTTTTTGACTTTCATATCTTTGCCTATATTTGTTACAGGTTCTTGTTTTTAAAGTTTTCTTCTTCCATTTTAAATTTTCCTCCAGATTTCTCCCTGTCATTTGAGTATCTAGTTTTTATACTAGATTTTTTTTTAGCTGTCTGGTGATCCTTAGTTACCTTTTTATCCATCAGAATAATTAGATCATGTTGCAGTCACAAAGAGAGAAATTTCAATAGTGTAAAATAACCCTGTTCATTTTTTGGTCATGATTTGTGTCCTCATAGATTGGCCAGAGAATTGTTCTCATCACCTTCACTCAAGCCCCAAGCTCCTGTCTATTTCATACTGTCTCATGTGTGTTTGCTCAAAGAGGCAGGGAAAAGAAAGCATGCCCTGGCTTTTAAAGCTTCTTTCCTGAAATGACACACAAGACTTCCGTTCACACCTCAATTAGCCAGAGCAGCTCACATGGCTACGTCTGAGTCCTTTATGGTGGGGATTATACTCCTTTCTTAGGAAGGAACACAGAATATTTGTGAATAATACCATAGCCTGCCACATCTGCTCATATTATACAAGGAGGCATTGAAACACCAGTTGGAAGTTAGCACGGGGGTCGAGAATAGGGGCGCTTATTGAATGAATGTGGACTTCATTGCAGGGTGATCTGACTGGATTGTTTCATCGAGGAAACCTCTGATGTCTTGGGCTGGTCCAATTCACTAGAGACAATTCTTCAAATCTCTTCTGAAGATTTCAATATTCTGAAATCCATGCTTCAATATCCTGGTGACTGAGTGAAGAAAGAAGGCTGGAAGCAATGTCTCAGCATTCAGAATGCAAATTTTACTTGATCCTTTGTTTTGTTTTGGTCTTTTACTTTATTCTCTCGTGTGACTGTTGCCCTGGTCTAGAGATTCTCTCTACATTATCCTCATAAGAAAATACACCTCCGAAAATCTCTAGAGATGAAGAATCAGTGGGAATGTCAATGGATTCATAATCAGACCTTTAAGCAGTCCTCTGGTTTAACACACAACTCTCCTTTTACTTCCAGAGGTATTTGTTTTTATCATCTCCTTTTGAGGGATTGCAGTGTGTTAGTTTGCTAGGGCTGTCACATCAAAGTACAGCAGACTGGGTGGCTAAAACAACAGACACTTGTTTGCTTACAATTCAGGAGTCTGAAAGTCCAACATCAGGCTATCCATAGGGTTGGTTTCATTCTGAGGCTTTTCTCCTTAGCTTGTAGATGGTGACTTCTCCCTGTGTCTTCACATGGTCTTTCCTCTGTTGGAGTCTGTGTCCTATCTCCTCTTCTTCTAAGGACACCAGTCAAATTGGATTAGGGTCCACCTTAATGACCTCATTTTAATTTAATTACTTCTTTATAGGTTCTGTCGAAGGAAGGAAGGAAGGAAGGAGGGAGGGAAGGAAGGAAGGAAGGAGGGAAGGAAGAAAGGAAAGAAGGAAGGAAGGAATCAAGGAAGAAAGGAAGGAAGGCAAAAGGAAAGAAAAGAAAGAGATAGAAAGGAAGGACGAACAAACCTAAGATTTTTTCCAAATTATTGGGAACTCTTCCTAAAGCTAATTTTTGTGACTGTATAAGTGAACCTTCTAACAGAAGGGTATCATGTTCTATTGATATGGCTTCCTTATCTGGGGTAAATACCCGGGGTTTGTCATCTTGTGCCAATAAAATTTAGACACGGACACATACAGGAGTTTAGGAGCAGAGGTTAAATAGGCAGAAGAAAGAGAAAGGAGAACAGCTCTCTCTCTAGTGAAAGAGAGGGGCTTCCAAAAGGGAAAGACTAGCCAGCGGCAGATGCGCTGGATTTTACAGGCAGGCTTGAGGAGGCAGTGTCTGATTTACCCAGAGCCCACAGATTGCAAGTGTGACGTTTACATAGCGTTCAGGGAAGGCTGGCCACCCCACTCCAATCTTATTATGCAAATGGGCTTTCCACTTGACTGGCACCATCTTGTCTGCTCTTTACTGTACCCATGGCTGACAAAGAGAAGGGAAGATGGAATTGCCATTTTGAACATGATTGGCACAACTGCTGGGATGTATGTCTGCAGCTCGATTTTACTGACTGCTCTTTGTTAGAAAGGAAAATTATTTGGGGCTGCTTTTCATTAAAAGAAAAACCTTATCAAGGACTTCCATACCCTCACTATCTGCCTAAGTAGTTTTTCTTTAACTCTAGTATCACCATTTATCTATTTGACCTATGGTTGTATTTCTAAATTTTCAAAAAAATAACACTATAGTAAGCATCTGGTCAAGAGTACCTTTCTTGATAAATACCTCAATTCATCAAATCTGAAATATTATCTATCATAAGAGACAGCAAAAGGGTTGAAGAAGTTTGTTTCTGATGAGGAGAGAAGCAGGGTTGGTGAGGTAAAGAGATTGGTTTATTTCCACGTTTTTCAAAAACAATTTAATTCTATGGACATCTATGAAATTTGATAAAAATAAAAACTGAGGAGAAACAAATGAAGCCAGAAAATTGCATATATGATATGTATTTAATTATGTAAAACTAATAAAAAAATTCATAGAAAAAGTACAGAGGTTCAACAAGGGTAAGTTTACAGGTGAGTTTTATTTTCATTATCATGTATTTCTAGATTTTTCAAAATGTTTTGTGTAAAGCAGCTAGTTTATACAAAAAAAAAGTTTCCTGTTTTTGTTTGTTTTGCTTTATTCTAAAAAGGAAATGATCAGAAAGAAACATACCTAACAATGGTACTTGGGTGGTGAAAGTATGAATGCTATTTCTTTTTTGAGCTTCTCTGAAGTTTCCCAATGTCTTCTAATGAGCATGTTTTGGGGGCTTTAGGAGACCAAGAAATAGCACTCTGATTGAGAAATAGACAAAGAAGTAAAGGAGATGGAGAATAAAATATCACCCTTATAATTGGCAAACACTCAGTTGGAGGACTAGCTTAAAGCCAGATTTCTGTGTTGGCTAGTTAATTAATCAAATTAACTGGAAACCTACCAAATACACACTCTGCTTTGCACCGTGAGGACAATCCAAATGTGCACTTGGACTCAGTTACTGAGGTATGACACAGCTTTTGGGATCTTTTATCATCCTAAACATCCAGAGAATCACCAAGAAAATGTCAATTATTCCCATTAGTGTTATCAAAGGGCGGTTATATTTCTGTTACTAAGTGACAACTCACAATATTTAGCATGGGGACAACCAGGAATGGAAAATGGAAACTCTTGCTAAAGTGACTGATGTCAGTTTCATAAATGTTTGTTAAAGTGCTACAGTGAGAACAAAATTAAGAAATAAAAATGTAAATGTGGGTAGAGGAAGCCTGAGTAGTTTCCAGAGCACACTGGGGAACCAGAATTTTCCCCAGGCATCTAGAAATCATGCCTTGCTTGTCAATCTGGGATTGCCTAGTTGGTGGATGTGTGCATCTTACCATTTGAAGATGAGCACTTTGATCTCACTTAAAAAAGAAAGCAAAGAAAAGGAGCCTCTGCTTGGATCAATCCTAAAGGAGAGGCCTTTCAACCTAGATCAAGTCTCTACCTTCTCATTCTCTTCCTTGTTACCAAACTGTTACAGGAAAGAGGTTCTGATCCAGACTCCAAGAGAGGGTTCTTGGATCTCACACAAGAAAGAATTCATGGCAAGTCTGCAGTGCAAAGCAAAAGCAACTTTATTAAGAAAATAAAGTGGTGAAAGAACAGCTACTCCATAGACAGACTATGGCATTCCCAAAAGTAAGAGGAGGAACCACAAGATTAGGATTATAAGAGGGACATGGATCCTCCAAAAATGTAGGTGTAACTAAATGATAACCAGCCATTGTTCCATTCTACCTTTTTATAATGTCTGCTCAGGAGTCATGGAGCCAGAGGGCACAAGATTTGTGACTTCCGCACTTGCTTCTATAGATAACATCACTATTGTAGAATTGAAGACTGGTCTTCTGAGATGTTTGTCAGACTTTTACATTCTGGACACCAACTGACTCCATCCAGACCCAGTCTCAGACTCAGTGGATGAGGACTGTTTTCAACATTTTTTTTCTTTTTTTTGAGACAGAGTCTCACTCTGTCACCCAGGCTGGAGTGCAGTGGCATGATCTCACCTCAGTGTATCCTCATTGCACCAACCCTCCATACATATATATACATGTATACAAATTTTATAATAATAAAGCCTTGATGCTTTTTGAGTTCCTACTCTTTGCCAGGCCTCAGTCAGGCATTACACTAAAACTATAAAAACAGTGATTAATTCTGGGTGGTGGAGTTAGAAATCATATTCACATTCTTCTTTCTCTTCTCAGAATTTTTCCCAAATGTCGTTTTGTAATGAGATACAGTTATAAAAAAATTATAGATCAGCCTTACATAAATATTTACTGCATCAAGCATTTTAATAAACATTTTCTGTAATTTTATGTGACATGAATTTCCAAATACTTCTCTCTGTTCTCTGAAAAGCTCAAGACCTACAAAAATAAGACGTGTCATTTCAACAGAAGTAGAGCACGTTTTGAATGTTTCAGGCGTTGGGATATGCATAGTTGACATTAATTCTCTGGTACTGAAAGTAAATAGCCTGAGTTTTTTATGAATCATTTGCATTTTTAAGCTGATGAAAGGGGATTCTTAGGAACTTCCCACTGACCTCAGATTACATGACAGAAGGAACATAAAAGTTTCCCAGTATGGTCTTTGATAAGGACACTAGAGACGTCAAGAACACAGAGCCTGACTTCAGAGTTTGGGACCAACCCCCACACATCCTCACATTCTTTAACGGCTCAACCTGGAACCTGTTACCCAAAGATTATATTCATTTATTTTTCTTTGCCACAAGTTTCTTTAGAGTATCTTCTTCACTGACTATACTGGTCTTCGACTCAGAAAGAAAATTTGGTACACTGTCATTATAATGTGGGCGAAGTATTTTAGAGTATGATTCCTTTCCCCAAAATGTATTTGTTTTGATTTTTTTTTCTGATGGCCCAAATAAGTATATTTTATTACATCTCTCTGGCAAAAAACTTTTGACTGAATTCAAACAAGGTCAACCTGAAGGTTAATTGAAATGTGGACACTTCTATGGAATTTCCTTCAGTTGCTTATACGTTCCTGCCAAGCCAAGATAAAGAGTGAGATGTATGGCTAAATTGATTCCAAATTACAAGTCCGCCAATTATGGTGATCCGAGGCCAAGTCACACCCTGGGTGGCACTATCTGATCTAATTGAACATGGTGTAACTAAGGATATCAGAAGTGAGAAGTCAGGAGAGTAGACCCCTTTAAGCAGCATTCCAGACTTTCCTTGGTCTTGGGACAAACAAAAATATAATGAAGACTCCCAGGAATTGACAGCATTCACCAATTTCAAGGATATCATAGGTCTTCATTAGAGAATTGCTTGAGTTAAGCCTCCCTGATTGGGGTGAGGGGTGATTATCATTGCTATGAACTGCTAGAAGAAGCTAACAGGGTGTGGTATCAAATGGCATGTGGTGGGAAAAAGGAGGCCCAGGATGCTTTGGTCTCTTGATTCTGTGCATCAGGAGGTCCCTTTCCTTGATTCTAATGTGTATCTACCTTAATTTTCTCTTTTATAGACTCTGTCAGATCCCCAGGCTACTGCTAATCTCCCTAAAGCAGCATTTCTTACCACTTGTATTTGCTGGTAGATGATTTGTTGACTCCATGGTTTGAGGATCATAAAATTTTACAACAAAAAAAAACTGTAGAACTCATCTTGATCAGGAGTGGTGGCTCATACTGTAATCCCAGCACTTTTGGAGGTGGAGGTTGAAGGATCTCTTGAAGCTAGGGGTTCAAGACCAGTCTGGACAATATAGCAGGACCCTGTCTCTACAAAAAACAAAAAAATTATCTGGGCATGGTGGCATGCATGCACCTGTGGTCCCAGCTACTCAGGAGGCTGAGGTGGGAGGATCACTTGAGCCTGGAAAGTCAAGGCTGCAAGGAGCTGCAATTGTGCCACTGCACTCCAACCTAATAAGAGACAGCAAAAGGGTTGAAGAAGTTTGTTTCTGATGAGGAGCGAAGCAGGGTTGGTGAGGTAAAGAGATTGGTTTTTTCCACATTTTTCAAAAACAATTTAATTTTATGGACATCTATGAAATTTAATAAAAATAAAAACTGAGGGGAAAAATGAAGCCAGAAAATTGCATATATGATATGTATTCAATCATTTAAAACTAATAAAAAATTCATAGAAGAAGTACAGAGGATCAACAAGGGTAAGTTTACAGGTGAGTTTTATTTTCATTATCATGTACTTCTAGATATTTTAAAATGTTTTGTAAGAAAGAGAAGGAAGGAGGGAGGAAGGCAGGAAGGCAGGAAGGCAGGAAGGCAGGAAGGAAGGGAGGAAGGAAGGAAGGAAGGAAAAAAAGAAGTTCCTGACATGTAACAGATGCTCAAAGGATACTAGTTTTATTCCTTCTTCCCCAGAGAAATTCAGCCTCTTTATTCTACAGGTAAGAAGATGGTGGTCCAAGAGGTACCAGGACTATCCACTGTGGCAGTGTCACCTGGCAAAGCTCTGAGAAGATGAAGTAGACAATCAGCTTTGAGCATCACAGCTTATGGCACAGAACAGCTGCTCCATGCCTGGAGGGACCATTTCTTTCCCAAGAAAGAGTCCTTGTTGGGATTTCAGAGCTTATCTGGTTTAAAAATCACAGTGTCGTGTTGGTGGGAGTGTAAATTTGTTCAACCATTGTAGAAGACAGTGTGGTGATTCCTCAAGGACCTAGAACCAGAAATACCATGTGACCCAGCAATCCCATTACTGGATATATACCCAAAAGATTATAAAGCATTCTACTATAAAGACACATGCACAAGTATGTTTGTTGCAGCACTATTTACAATAGCAAAGACTTGGAACCAACCCAAATGCCCATCAATGATAGACTGGGTAAAGAAAATGTGGCACATATACACCATAGAATACGATGCAGCCATAAAAAGGACAAGGCATCCCACTTGGCTCTGCCTCCTAGGTTCAAGTGAGTCTCCTGCCTCAATCTCCTAAGTAGCTGGGATAACAGCCACCCACCACCACATCCGGCTAATTTTTATATTTTTAATAGAGGCAGGGTTTCACCATGTTGGCCAGGCTTGTCTCAAACCCCTGACCTTGGGTGATCCTCCCACTTCAGCCTCCCAAAGTGCTGGGATTACAGGTGTGAGCCACCACACCCGGCTGGTTTTCTATGTTTAACCATTATGCTGATGATTTAGAAAAGGTATTTATTCCTCATGGACTAATCACAGATGGGACAAAATGGCTTGTTCTTGAAGTCCTGTGAAGGAGGTAGAAGGCAATCAGATTGCAGCCCTCTGCACATTTCGAGAGACCATAAATTATTTGCTGATTTGCTGGATAGCAAAACACTTAGCAGAAATAAGGGCATATCTATTCTATGACTGCAGATTTTATCAGACCAAAGAGTTACCGTAATGGTCAGTCAACTGAGGACATAAAAGTAACTTAGGAAGATGATTTTACAACTTTAACTGGAAAGAATATCTTTTTAAAAATTACTTTATTTTCACTATCCTCAATCTCGATGTGAATGAGAAGAATGTCTTGATTGAAAAAGATATAATTACCCCTGAAAAAACAGTACAAATTTGGCTTTCCTTGACCAAGCAGTATAATCCAAAGATGACCAACACTGCCAGATGGATATGCACCAGAACTGTTGGGTACAGGCTGGGCTGAGATGGATGTGAAGTTTCAGACCAGTTTGTTGTAGGATATGTCCTTGACTATAATTAATACTTCAAGGATTTGAATCATGCTTGTGTCATTAGCAAAATTGGAAAAGCAAAATACAAAGGCAAAAATGAGGGTCACATTGAGTAGCAGAGTTTGGGAACATCTGGAATCTCATTGACATTGACAGTAAAAGTGTCAAATGTTACATTTCTGTGGTCATCTGCATAGTATGGATCTTCTGAGAATTATATTAGTTGCGTGTTTTAGATATAACAGTTACTGCCATCCTAAACTCATTGCTAGCACTAAGAACCAATAGATCATCATCTCCTTTTGGATAGTTTGTCGTTCCACTTGTGAATAAAAACCTCTCAGAATAAAACAAAGCAAATAAAAATATCTTTAAGAAATATTGAAAGAGAGGATATATTCATTTATTATTTGCTATATTAATATTTGTTTAGTCATGAATTTATGAAAAGAACAGAAGTAATTAAATATAGTTAACCATTATACCACTTTAAGAAGCAAAAAGCAGTCAGTTTTCTTATTCTACAACATATAAGAGGTTTTATTGTATTGTATAAACTATGTTTCCTGGAACCATCTTAGCAGTGTTTCAATAGTATTAACTGAATTTACCCATTTGTTTAGATTATTTCTGGTGGGTCTCTTTCTATGGTTTCTTTAAATATCAATCAGTGTGTTTAGAAAACTTTTACACATTTTGAATTCTTCAGTGGAAAACCCTTAAAGACTGCCTCTTTAAAAATGAACCAAAAAATAACCTTTTAAAACACCATCTAGTGATAAGCTACATGCTGAATGGCAGGGACAGGATTAGGGTGAGATGAATAAGATGTTTAAGGTACTTGTGCAACCCCAAGAATAACATCTCCCTAAATTTTGTGCTCCCAAAGCCCCTCTTGTTTACCCTAGTCCTGAACCTGCTGAATAGAATGGACTTGGAATACACCCTTCACCTGGCTCTGAAGTTTTACATTCGCTTTGAAGTTTCTGATTCAAAACACATATGCACACTCCCAGTTTGGTGATATTTCATGAACAGAATGTCTTACTTGACTTAAATTAAGAAGAAAACCCCATTTTCAAACACTCTATTATTTATGCAGCTTTCCATTTTATTCTACCAACTTTTTTCTTCATACATAATTTATTCAGATAAAATATCTTCCTGTCAGGTAATTTTTAAAACTATGTGCTCATCTTTCTATTCAATTAAGAGACTAGACTATATTTTAAACCAAAAGAACCACAGACATTTCCATCCCAAAACATCATGTTACAGACTGTATGTCTTCATTTATAGGAATAACACAATTTTATCTATCTTCTTCAGATAATTTTTAAACACCTGGGAGAAGCCTTTGGAGGGATGCCCTGGAGAACACACCTAGCCTCTCAAACACAATAATTGTGAACCCGATGAGTGAAATCCCGGGAACCTCAGAGCCGAGAGACTTTCTTCTGAAGAAGCCACATGGTCTTCATATGAGCAAGTGTGTGTAGATGATGATGATGATGGTGCAACATTGCACACTTACTATGTGCCAAGGATTAAATGGCAATCATGTGTCTCAGCAAAGTAGCTATCTAACACCCATTCTTACCTTCATCTAAAAGAATAGCATTTTTAGCTGGTTCATGACTGGACAGAATAAAGCTTTCATTTTCTTACCTCTTCTCCGACTGGTAAAGTCACATGACTAAGTTCTAGTCAATGACGTATTACAACAGGTGTCCTATGGAAGCTTTCTGGAAACTTCCTTAAAAGACAGTGCAAAGTTAGTTACTCTTTGGTTTTTTTCTCATGCTTTTTTCTCTCTTCCGTTATTTGGAGCATCAGTCTGATGACTGGAGAGCCATCTTGGATCATGAAATAAAAGGATTATTTTTAGTGATAAGGAAGGCAGCCAGGATTCTGAAGATCCTACAGAGCAGAGCTGGCCTCCAGGCTCCAGACCATATTGACCTCTGGGCTTTTACATGAGGGATATGTAAACATCTATCAAATTTAGCTCACTGTGGTTACAGGTTTTCTGTCCCTTGGAGATAAGCCCAGTTTTTACTAATTCTTGTTCAGCCTTCACAGCAACCCAACAAAGTAAGTTACTGCTATCATTCCCATTTTACAGATGAGGAAACTGAAGCACAAAAAAGCTTACAGCCAAAGGGAGAAAGAGCTGGAATCCTCACAGTCTAGTCCAGAACAGGCACTCCATGAAGGCCCTGTTCTCATTCTTACTCATTGTGTCTCCAATTAGAACTCTACAAGCTTTAGAGAATAATAATACTAAAAGCAGCAATTTATTGAATCCTTATGGCAAGCTAGGCACTTACTAATTTATGCTTAAGAAAGCTGAGGACTGCAGATGTTAAGTACATTGGCTAAGGTTCACACAACTCAAAAGAGTCGCAATAGAATTCAAGCTCAGTAATTCAGCCCGGAGCCTCATTCAACCACTACATTTTACTGCCAGACAAGAGTGTGCCAGCCAGAAAGCAGCGTGTACTGAGGGTGGTGGAAGAGCAGGCATGGAGGAAATTGGGGCTGAGTCTGGGCTGAAGGCAAGAGGGAGAGATGGCGTGAGGGTGGAAGGATGAGCAGGGCTACACCTTTCCCTGAGTAGTGACCACCGATTCTATTCATTACCTTTCTTCTCACTGCTCAAGGATAAAAAGGGGGAATTTCTTATTCAAAAATGGCTCCCTGGATGAGACATTTTTTTTTAAATCAGGTTTCCTCATCTGCAGTGGAGTCTGTTTGCCCAGCCTGTTCTGGTCACCTGCATGTGAAAACACAGAGCCACTGTGAGGAATTTGCAATACCAACCTTCCTTGGATGGGAAGAACCACAAGCAGTCTTGCACCTCTCGAGTCTTTCTATGTAGATTTAGCGCATTCTGAAGTCCTTTAATGTATTAAACTTCTAAATTCCTCAAGCACCCCCAACTCTGAGTATTCCAGAAAGGATATCATCAACCTCCCTGTTGCCAATTTCAAGGGCTACCTTTCTGCCCAAGGTTTTCTTAATAATTTCTGACATTTCAATCATCTATGAACCTTTCTCCTCCACTCATTTTTCATAAGTAGCTTTCCTTCTACTCCTCTGGCTGTTCCTTTTCAGATTCGTACTCATGCATTTTCCTTGGACTCCCACTGCCCAGGAGGGTTGTGGAAAGAACATCTTCACAGTCTCTCTGGGGCCAGTGAAGCTACTTTCCCATTAATTCTCTATAGAATCACCAGGCTACTATTTCTATAATGTAGATCTGATCATGTCTTTCCCGTGTTTAAAATCTTCCCAAGTGTGTTGATTGTAAAAACAATTTCCACAAATTCACATTGTATTAGTCTGTTCTCATGCTGCTGAGAAAGATTTACCCGAGACTGGGTGATTTATAAAGGAATGAGGTTTAATTGACTCACAGTTCGCCATAGGTAGGGAGCCTTCAGGAAGCTTACAATCATGGCAGAAGGGGAAGCAAACACATCCTTCTTCACAGGGCAGCAAAAAGGAGAAGTGCTTATCAAATGAGGAAAAGCCCTTTATAAGACCGTCGGATCTTGTGAGAACTCACTCACTATCATGAGAACAGCATAAGAGCAACCACCCCTATGATTCCATTACCTTCCACTAGGTCCCTCCCACCACATGTGGGATTATGGAAACTACAATTCAAGATGAGATTTGGTGTGGACACAGCCGAATCATATCACACCTGTTCCTGTATACACATTCTTTTGCAATGTGAATTGGTAGTTTCCCAATCACAAGGCAAAGTTTATTTCTCTACCTCTTGAATCTGAGGTTGGCAATGTGACTTGTGATTTGTTGGGCTTGCATTAGTTATAATAGCATGTTTGTTTGTTTGTTTTCCTTTTTTATAAACATTATTTTTTCAAGTAGTTTTAGGTTCACAAAAAACTAAGTAGAAAGTACATTCTCAGGCCAGGGGCGGTGACTCAAGCCTGTTATCCCAGCACTTTGGGAGGCCGAGGCTGGAAGATGATGAGGTCAAGAGATCGAGACCATCCTGGCCAATATGGTGAAACCCCGTCTCTACTAAAAATAAAAAGAATAGCTGGGCGTGGTGGCATGTGCCTGTACTCCCAGATAACTGGGAGGCTGAGGCAGAAGAATTGCTTGAACCTGGTAGGCGCAGGTTGCAATGAGCCGAGATCATGCCACTGCACTCCAGCCTGGCACTTGGCAACAGAGTGAGACTCTGTCTCAAAAAAAAAAAAAAAAAAGAAAGTACGCTCTCCATATAATCCCTGACCCTACACATGCACGGCCACCCCAACCATGGTTTTTATAAAAATGGAAATAAAACAAATGTACCAAAATAGAGGATGAGTAAATTATTATACAACTATGTGGTGATCATACAACTATGTGGTGAAATATTCTTTGGCAATAAAATAACAATGCAGAGCTCAATTTTTTGACTTAGAAAAATATTCACAACATATTAGTTTGAAAAAAGCTAGTCACTGTAGGGTGAGATAGCATTTCTCTAAACATATGATCCTATTTCTCTAAACATATACCTATTTCATTGGATCTAAGATGTCATCAAGTATAAGATGGACTATTAATTTATTCATTACTAAGAAAAAAGATGCTTCCAATTAAACCGTCATATGTTGCTTTCTAAATACGTTGATTCTAAGATACAACCTGATGTCAGAAATTCTAAAATGTTTTTTATAATGTTTCTTAGCTTGTGTGTATGTGGTTGATATGAAAAATATATTTTTAAAATTTATTGATATATAATATTTGTACATATTTATGAGATACATAAGATATTTCATTATGTGCATAGAATGTGTAATAATCAAGTCAAAATTTTTAGGGTATTCATTGCCTCTAGTATTTATCATTTCTATGTGTTGGAAGCTTTCAAATTCTCTCTTCTAGTTATTTGAAAGATACAGTATGTTGTTGTTAATTATAGCTACCCTACTTTGTTATGAAACATTAGAATGTATTCCTTCTATGTAACTGTATGTTTGTATCCATTCAGCAACCTCTCTTTATCCCCTCCACCATACACACACACACACACACACACACACACACTCACACATGCGCACACCCTACTTACCCTTTGCTATCATTTTACTCTCTACCTCCATGATATCAACTTTTTAGCTCCCACATATGAGGGAGAATATACAATGTTTGTCCTTCTGTGTCTGGCTTATCTCACTTAACATAATGACTTCCAGTTTTATTCAAGTTACTGAAAGTGACATGATTTCATTATTTTCCATGACCAAATAGTGCTCCATTACATATACATATGACATTTTTTTCTCCATTTATTAATGGATAATTGGTTAATTCATATCTTTGCTATTGTGAAGAGTGCTGCAATAAACATAGGGGTGCGGGTGTCTTTTGATATATTGATTTCCTTTGGATAAATACATAGTCATGGGATTGCTGGGTCACATGATAGTCCCATTTTTAGGTTTTTGAAAACTCTCCATACTATTTTCCATAGTGACTGTACTAATTTACATTCCCACCAACAGTGTGTAAGAGTTCCCTTTTTTCCATATCCTCATCAGCATCTGTTTGTAGCCATTCTGAGGTAAGATAATACCTCATTGTGGTTTTGATTTGCATTTTGATAATTAGTGATGAACATTTTTTCAGATACCTGTTGGCCATTTGTATATATTCTTTTGAGAAATGTCTATTCCTGTCCTTTACCCACTTTTAAATGGTATTAATTGTGAGTTGGTTGGTTTGTTTACTCTTGAGTTGTGAATTTCTTGTATATTCTGAACATTAGTCCCCTGTCAGATGAATAGTTTGCAAATATGTTCTCCCATTCAACAAGTTGTCTCTTTACTCTTTTGATTATTTTCTGTGCTGAAGTTTTGTATTCTAATATAGTCCCATTTTTCAATTTTTGCTTTTGTTGCCTATGTTTTTGAGGTCTTAGCCATAAAATCTTTGCCTAGACCAATGTCTTGAAGTGTTTTCCCCATGTTTTCTTCTAGTAGTTTTATAGTTTAGGGTTTTGTATTTAAGTCTTTAATGCATCTTGAGTAGATTTTTTGTATACGATTAGAGACGGAAGTACAGTTTTATTTTTCTGCATATGGATGTCCAATTTTCCCAGCATCATTTATTGAAGAGGGTGTCCTTTCTCCAGTGTATGTTCTTGAAGCTTTTGGTGAAAATCAGTTGGCTATAAATATATGTATTCATTTCTGGGTTATCTATTCTGTTCTATTGGTCTGTGTGTTGGTTTTTATACCAATACCACCATGTTGTTTTGGTTACTATACCCCCACCTCGTGACAGGCCCTGGTGTGTGATGTTCCCCTCCCTGTGTACATGTGCTCTCGTTGTTCAACTCCCACTAATGAGTGAGAATATATGGTGTTGGTTCTCTGTTCTTGTGTCAGTTTGCTGAGAATGATGGGTTCCAGCTTCATCCATGTCCCCACAAAGGACATAAACTCATCCTTTTTTATGACTGCATAGTATTTCATGGTGTATATGTGCCACATTTCCTTTATCCAGTCATTCATTGATGAACATTTGGTTTGGATCCAAGTTTTTGCTAGGTGCACCGTGCCGCAATCAACATACATGTGCATGTGTCTTTATCATAGAATGATTTGGGTATATACCCAGTAATGGGATTGCTAGGTCAAATAATTTTTCTAGTTCTAGATCCTTGGGGAATCACCACACTGCCTTCCACAATGGTCGAACTGATTTACACTTCCATCAACAGTGTAAAAGCATTCCTATTTCTCCACATCCTCTCCAGCCTCTGTTGTCTCCTGACTTTTTCATGGTTGCCATTCTAAG